>CM051263.1:41125585-41155585 GCA_027921565.1 Artemia sinica | reverse complement strand
TATATATATATATATATATATTTTATAACTCGCTCTGTCTTAGAAATGAAAGGAGGCTGAACACATTTTTGATAACAATATGGATGTGGTTTATTATTAACGGCAACCTCTTATTTTTTTTTAAATCTTTTTAGGTTGGAATTGTAGTTAATTGCTGGACTATATCACATACACTTTGGAAAACTATCGATCTCCCTCTCTCTTTTCAGTTAGTTTAAACATCAACGAAATACACTTCGAGTTAGCTTCCTCTCTATACACTTCGAGTTAGTTAGCTTCCTCTCTTTTCCCAATTTTTGGAGCAGTCACAGGCAGTCTCACCTCTAAGACGGACAAAGCCAAATCATGCAAAATCGATGAAAGAAAAACCTGTTAAACTCGAACGAAGATCAATGTCAATGACGAAAAATTTCAAGGAAAATTGCTAATTATAAAAGTTATTGCCAATTTCCTACAATGATTTCCCTTTCGACTTCGTGTTATAAATGTATAACACACACACACACACACACACACACACACACACATATATATATATATATATATATATATATATATATATATATATATATATATATATATATATATATATATATATATATATATATATATGTATATATATATATATATATATATATATATATGTATATATGTATATATATATATATATATATATATATATATATATATATATATATATATATATATATATATATATATATATATATGTATATATATATATATGTATATATATATATATATATGTATATATATATATATATATATATATATATATATATATATATATATATATATATTATATATATATATATATATATATATATATATATATATATATATATATATATAATATATATATATATATATATATATATATATATTATATATATTTAACAAACATGAACGATGATTTTGTTCGGGTGCCGAATTGCTTGCATTGCACTGAAATAGGATTAATAGTCAAGACCTGGTTCCGAAAACTTCGGAACCCCTTATTGTTTTTTGACATTATAGTAATTATTCAAATACATATGGAAAGTTGTAATGGCCCTTTCATGCAACTACCCTTTCAGAATGTACACTAAAGCATCATTTTTTCAAAGGCATTGACAGCACATCGGTTTTAATTTTTATTTTTCTATAAAATGGAAAGAAGAAACCAGAAAATATTCTGAAGTAAAATATTTCGATTATTAATTAAGAAAATTATAAGAGGTTGAGCTGCGTTTTAAAAAATTAAAAAAAGACAAATAACGTTTTTCTACGATAAAAGTATAGAAAAACTGGCTTTTTAAGATCAACCGAAGTTGTTTTGTTTTTGTTTTTTTAATAAGAGGGAGGCTCTCACTCCAATGAAACCTGCTCTTAACACTTGACTTCAATTTTTATCATAGGTTTAGACGTTTGAGAACTAGTGTTTTCAGATAAATGCTACCATTTCTGCAATTAGAGTGGAACTTTCATCCTGTTAGTGTCTACATTGTGCATTTTTTAAAAATATTTTCCTTTAAATGAAGGAAGATCAGGGGCTAAATCCCCTTAGCCTCCATATTCATCTCAAGCGTTCATCATGGAATTATTGATGATGTGAGCCTAAAAGAAGCTATATTTGAAGCTTCAGAAATACCCCCTCCCAAAAAAACATTAAACTGACTTAGTCAAGGCGAATGTGCCTTCACACCCGAGTGTGGCCACTGAAACTGAGATGCTATTTGAATAGCTTTTTGACGGTTCTAAGTCGATTGCTAATCAAAATTTGTGCTAATATCAGTTTGGGCGTATTTGGTCCAAAATTGTTGTTTTGCCGCACAAATTAACAGAAATCGGTTTTTTACTTTGGTAGGCCATCTTGTGTATATACATTAAATAAAAAAAACAAGTTTTTTTTTTAACTGAAAGTAAGGAGCACCATTAAAACTTAAACACAAGCAGAAATTATTTCGTATATGAAAGGGACTGTCCCCTCCTCAGCGCCTCGCTCTTTACGCTAAAGTGCTTTTTTTGTTTAAAAAAATAAAGTTCTGTGACAGAGTCAAACTTTAGCGTAAAGAGCGAGGCGTTGAGGAAGGGACAGTCCCTTTCATGTATGGAATAATTTCTGTTCCTTTTAAGTTTTAATGGCGCTGCTTACTTTCAGTTGAAAAAAAACTTTTTTTTTTGTATTTCTGAACGTTTTTGAATTAATGCAGCTTTGATTTTGGCTCACCGTACATAAATAATTAAAACGAAATTTGCATATTAATTTTACTTTTTTTTGGCTAAATGGCTTTCTCGAAATTTTGCTCGGACGTAACTTACTAATTAACTTACATAACAAACTTCTATATTCGTATGTTTTTATTAAGCATATTAAGGAGTTTGCCCCTAGTCAATACGTCGCTCTTTACGTTAAAGTTCGAATTTTTTTTCGTATCACAAACCCCTGAATCACAAAGGCCGGTTAAACAGAATAGATAACTCTTTTGAAAGTACTAAAAAAAACTTTAGCGTAAAGGGCGAGGTATTAACTAGACCCCCGCATATACGTAATAATTTTTGTTCGAATGTTTGAAGTTTGAATGTTGCTCCTTACTTTCAGTTAAAAAAAAACTTTTTATTTAATTTCTGATCGTTTTTTAAATAATGCTGGGAAATCCGGCGCCCCCTTCATTGAAATATCCCTTCCCCCAATTAAAAATCCTCCATGTAAAGATACTCCCCCTTAGCCCACTCCTCTGAGCCCTCCCACCAGAAAAAAAATCCCTCCTGAAACGCCTGTATACTTCCCATTAACCAATACTATATGTAAACAATAGGCAAAGTTCATAACTTGTAGCCCTTTCCCCGGGAACTGTGGGGGATTAAGTCATCCTAAAAGACATATTTATTAGAGTTTCGACTATGCTGAACAAAATGGCTATCTCAAAATTTTGATTGGGTGACTTCGGAAAAAATGAGCAAGGGAGGGGGCCAAGTTGCCGTCCATTTTTTTGGTCACTCAAAAAGGGCACTAGAACTTTGAATTTCCGCTCGAATGAAATCTCTCACGATATTCTACTGGATCGTTACGATCATCCCTGAAAAAAAAAAAAAAAAAAAAAAAAAAAAAAAACACGCATCCATGATCTTTCTTCTGGCAAAAAATACAAAATTCTACATTTTTGCAGATAGGAGCTTGAAACTCCTATAATAGGGTTCTCTGGTACGCTGAATCTGACAGTGTGAATTTCATTAAAGTTTTATGACTTTTAGGGGCTGTTTTCCCCTTTTTCGAAAACAAGGCAAGTTTTCTCTGGCGCGTAAATTTTGATGGGTAAGACTAAGCTTAATGAAACGTATATATTTGAAATCAGCATAAAAATCTGATTCTATTGATGTATCTATTGGTATCAAAATTCCGGTTTTTAGAGTTTCGGTTACTATTGAGCCAGGTCGCTCCTTTACAGTTCGTTACCACAAACTGGTCGAAAATAACGAAATGACTTTCAATTCTAGTTCAAACAGTTCTATTTCAGTAATGTGCGACCACTAGTTCGATAATATCATCCCCGGATAAAATCAAAACCAACAAATAAACACGCATACAAAACCATCCTTGGGAAAAACACAGAATTTCGTATTTTTGCAAATAACAGCTTGAAGCTCCTTTTCTAGGGCTCCTTTCAGGTATGTTGAATTGTTTTGTGCATTCGTTTCCATCAAGATACCCCCTCCCCCTCTTTGAGAGTATTTTCTTCCCTCTTCTAAAATCACGCAAATGTATTTACGGTAATAACTGACGAGGGGTAAATTTCATGTAAATGAACTTTGCATATTTCTAGTCGACATATTCATCGAATTATTTTAATGTCTATATTGCAATAGAATTTAGTTTTTAATTCCGTTTTGTGATGACAAAACTGGGTATTTGCTATCTGTTCGTCACCGTGAATTTGTATGATTCACAGCAAAGATAGAGCAAGACTGACTTCAGGAAGCAGAAGAGAAATGAAACAGCAATAAAATATTAATTTTGGTGGTTATACACTTAGTCTTCAGATTTTTTTTTTTTTTTTTTTTTTTTTGCGATACCTGAATGAACAAGTTTCTAGCCAAGGGGCTCCAGCCTAGATTTTACCGTGATTAAGCCCCATTTGCATGCACGTCTGACTAGGGATGCACCTGGGGGGGGGGGGTGTCGGGGAACACCCTCCCCCTGATATCCCAGATATTTCCTGGATTCCATAGCATTTTTTACAGAAATTATTCCATATAAATGTATTTTTTTTATTATTAGCCCTTGAAAAAAAATCTCTTGTACGTGCCTATGCCTACCTAGACATCTTTTCATAGACAACGTTATTTTCGTCCAATCCGAACTTTTCATAAAAGCGGAAACAAGTCACGATTGTTAGAAAATGTTTCCCGTGTAATTCGACCCCCATTCAACTCAATCCCCATGCGACTCAACCCCCTTCAGTAAATGTTCTGTGGTTGACCATATCTAGGGGAAATATGCTAATAAGATAAAAACTGTACCATTAGATTCTTAATTTTATGCTCTTTCCAAATTTCATAGTCGCTTTTCTGACCCCCCCCCCCTCCTAATGGTTCCAGATTTGGCCCTAGTAATATATTTTTCAGATGTTTTGTATCTCTTAGGGTAATGTGTCATCTCTGCTTTGGTAACCAATTTTCTTGCATTCTTCACCTGGTCAAAAGCTTTAAAATCTGCATAACAATGGAAGGAAATATGATAATCTGATTAAAGAAACATGCTGCTATTATAAACTAAAAATCTCATGTTTTAGTATTTTCTTATAGTATTTCATTTGTTCTAGGGCTATATCTGGGATCATTAGGGGGGTGGGAGAGTGCACTGTCAGAAAAGTGACTATGATATTTGGAAAGAGCATAAAATAAAGATTCTGAGGTACTGCTTTTATTTTATTAGCATGTTTCCCTTAGATGTGGTCAACCATAGCAAATTCATTCAACCTAACTTAATCAAATCTAGCCTATTGCAGGGGTTGAATTGAATTGGGGTTGAATTGAACGGGCGTTGAGTTGCATAGGTTTTGAGTTAAATAGGATTGAGTTGCATAGGGGTTGAGTTATGCCCGCGTCGAGATCAACAAGGGTTGACTTGAACAGGAATTGAGTTGAATGAGGCTGAGTTCGATAGGGGTTGAGTTCGAAGGTTATGTTAAAACGAAGGTTGAGTTAAAAAGGGTTGAGTTGAATGGGGGGTTAGGTTAAGTGGGGCTTGATTTCAACAAGGATTAAGTTGAACAAGAGCTAAGTTGAACAGGTGAGTCGAAGGGGGTTGAGTTACACGCACACCGTCAAAAATGAGATTGCCTAGACACTGATTTGTAGCCAAGCACACGTGTTAATTAAGATTTATACAGATAAATACAGTTCCTAGCTAATTAACACGTGTTAATTAAGATTTATACAGATAAATACAATTCCTAGCTCTAGAAATAAAATGTCATGCTCATAGAAATTTTTACGCTGAATTCGTAGTATAATCACAGCTTTTCAACTGCACACTGTTTTTACGCAGACCTTTTCTTTGTAATTTTTGGGAAATATGCGCTGAATGCAAAACCATAATTGGATTTTTCTAAAATACGAAAAATTCAACAAAAAATTTCAGTAGTTTATTACGCAGTAACTGAGGTGCAAGACAAGTCATATTACTTTTCAGTGTTTAGAATAAGGAGTTGCATTAAAAATTCTGTTAATAGCTGTACAAATTTTGAAATTTTGCTAAGAATTAAAAAAATATACAAAAATGTAGGAGGCTCACACACTTCTAAACACATATTCGACTTCACCGTAAAAAAGATCATTAATATTCTTTTTCTACGTGTTCTTTCACCAGCCTTATTTTCTCATTTATTTTTCTAATAAAAAGTTTGTATCACTTTGGTGACAGTCTTCAAAGCTTAAATCGCAAACATTTTTCAAAAGAAATACACGTCAAAAAATAGTTATTGATGCTTAACAATATACCAAATATAATTTGATATGTCATGGAAAGAGCATAAGAACAACTTAATCAAAATGCCATTCTTTTGTTGCGTACCTTTCATAATTATAATAACTAAATGATAGCTATCAATGAGATATTACTAAAAAAAACACACAAAAGAAACAAACGATTTGTCAAGATCACTGAAGTGTAACGAAATAGGGTTGAAATAAAATAGTCGACTAATAATCAATGACAAATAAAAGTTTTAAACAATAGAAGGCCGGAAATTTCTTCTGTGATCAAAGATTATTTCGTGCTATCAAAAGAAGATCCCACAAGAAACTATGTTTCATCACAAGTCTTTTCATGGCCATTTAACAATCTGTTGTCTGTTTTTATCAAGGTTGATATATATGTATTGCTCTGAAGAGAAATAATTTTCATTTATCGTCTATATATCATTGATTCTCATTCATTTAGGGCCACAACCTTCCAAAAAAAGTAAAAGCAATTGCTAGTCATCTCGCTACCAATTGTAAGAAAAAAATTGTCCTGGTTCATCTGTTTTCTCTCTCTCTCTCTCTATCTCTCTCTCTCTCTCTCTCTCTCTCTCTCTCTCTCTCTCTCTCTCTCTCTATCTCTCCCTCTCTCTCTCTCTCGTGGCATTCTTCATGACAACAGGTCACTAGAAATATAATGGCTTTGTACCTTTGATTAACTTTACCCATGTTTTTTTTATAGGGTGTGCATGTTGAGTTTCCTTTTTGAAGGAATGAGCAGATGAGTTTTCAGGGATTTGGAGATTATGATTACAATTAAAAGATTATACCCTTACGTTCCAATGAGAGTTAAATCGTCTGGCAAAGTAATTTTGAAGCATCCAGTAGGATGACTCTTCTTGCAGGTGGTCTGAGCATGCGCATGAATGTGGACAATATCACGTCGAGGCTTCACGAATAGTGCTTGATCTTCTTCACTTTAAGACAAAAGGCAGATTTTACGTTCTTTCCGTATTGCTGTATAGCCTCTTACACTTGAATTTTGAATCAAAGTTTATCTGAGCTTGATATCTCTATCCGTATAGACAGTAAATATCTTTTGGAAAGACCAGAAACACTCCTACGATATAGCCTACTTCCACAGCCATGTCAGGGTATATGAGTAGACCTTATTCATTTCGTTAGTTCTTAATTGTTCTGCCACTTTGTTCTGCCTGTTCCTAAATGCTATACTGGCCCTTTCTCAAATGATACGGTAGTACTCTTGGGTGGAAGCCTCTTTGACTTGCTTAAATACACCAATGACGCCAAAACGAGCAATTAGAGGAACTAAGTAAGTGCAGAGGAAGTAAGTACAGATGATATAAATGGTATGTAGCTAGTTTCTTTTCGGATGAAAGTCAATACTAGCAAGACGAAAGTTTTTTCTAACGAAATTCATAGAACCAGGCTACTAAAAACTCAGCATCTCATATTCCACTAGTCAGTCATTTGCCTAGGTTTTCTCCCTTGAGTTGGGTCTATTTAATTTCCTTTGAAAGGGATCAACAGATGGGTTTTCAGGAATAATATTCCCCGAGAGACCATTCCCAATGGGCGTGAAGTGTCAAAGAAAGCTGTTCTTCAATCAATACGGGGTACCTCCTCTAGTGGGTAATCCGACCGTTCTTTGTTTCTGCAAGTTTGCCGTAAGCTATGAAAACCAGAGAGCATACAGATATAGGCCTTCCACCCAGAAAATTACGATCCAGGGGGAATATATTGAATGGGTCAAGAGCTTTCATTTATTATGCTCGATCTGGAAAACTAGCGTAGAAACATAGGACACGCCTTTTCCAGCAACATGCACAGATGAGATACAGACATACGAGAAGAACGCGAACCCCGATGTTTAACGTTTGAAATGAAATTACTGCCATAGCTCACTCGTATTACTTATCTTGACCGAATACCAACAAACGACTACTATCTTATTTCAATGATTCCTTCACCATCGTACAAACCACCCGCCTCAGACTGCTTCGATGATTGGGCCATGTTCAACGGATATCCCCAGTTTAATCCCCGAAAATAGGTTTTAAAGGAAATATTGATGTCTCTCACCCAACAAGACGACCTCTCGAGTGTTTTAGGAGAAACTCTCCCTACCCTCCTCTGCTTCTACAGACGGCAGAGAGCAGGGGGGCGTACAAGAAGCTTTGTCATAGAGTATTAACAGAAAAAAGCGACCAACCTGACCAGATGGGAACTAAGTAAGTAAGTAAGTTACTGATTTCAAATGCTTCTTAATTGTTTCAAGTTATTATCTTTGCACTTTTTTCAACATTTGTGAGTACATTTGATTGAAACCTATTGATTAATAAATAAAATACCTTTTCTCACACAAGCGTTCAATTTCTTCTGAGTGACTATGGCCCCTTGTCTATGGGATCCCAGCCCCAAAGAGTTGAAACCCCTTGAGAAATGATTATCTATAGAACCTTGATGGCTATTTTTCAAAATTTTGTAATTTTAGTCACTTAATCACGTTTTGTGACATAATTACTAGATGCGTCATTATTACATAGTGACATCATATACTAGATATTTAGTTGAAATCTTCAATATTATGTTTTATAATATAATAAAAATATAAACTTAAAATAAATTTAAAAAAAATGATTAAATGCCAGGTACTGTAAATTCTTGCTACAAATTTAATATTAATTAAGTCAATTAAGAACGATGACCATTCCTAAATTTAAGAGCAGCCAGTGGACACTTCCGCACCAAACACCAAAAATCTCTGGATTAATTTTTAAACAAGATGACTGGAGCCTAAAGAATTAAAATAATAATAAATTGCATTAAACTACAATAACAGTCATATTTTAACAATTATTGTTCTGGGCGGATACAAATTATAAAATAAGCCCCCTTTACTACTACATAAAAAAAAGACCTGAAGGTAAGGCATACTGGAGGATTTGTACTATCAACTCAAATGCAAATCAAGCTTCCAAGTGAATACCCTTCTAAAGGACCCCATACATGATTTGTACATTCTTACCTCCAGAAATGGCTCCTCTTGAGAGAAGTAAATGCTGTTTCATCGCCAGGTCAGTTGTTATGCCATCAGTTCCAAGATTCTGTTCGCGCTCGAACTTGCAATACATATAGCCATCTTCTACAGATGATGAAAGAAGTTTTGCCCCTTGCTGAAAATATCAATAGCATAATATCAGCTTCAGATGTCTGTGTTTTCTACTTTTGTCGCACAATGAAAGCAAAAATTTCATGAGCGTTAAGAGAAAGTTTCAGCTTAACAGAGAAACTGTTTATTCGTAAAAGGTTTATTTGGGGATTTCTGTACACCTCAAAAATAACAGACCAAATAGAGATACATCCTTTTATTAGACATGAAAAACAATGGCAAAAAATTCTGGATATTCGATCATATATGCAGTGACCATCACCAGCAGATATATGCTAATGACGGTCACCGTATATGTAATCGAAATATCCAGAATTTTTCATCATTGTTTTTCACTGTCTAATAAAAAGGATTTATCTCTGTTTGAACCGTTATGTGTGCGCCATTGAAAGGCAGTGTGGTCTTCGGAAATCCCTACTATCTAAAAAACAAAAATAGAATCAGCAAATATATTAGCTGAAAATCGAAAACTTGAAAGATATGTTTCTTATAAGCCATCTTAAGGTCGGTAATCTACTAATGATTGACAAGAGCAAGAAAATTAAAATAAGAAAAATAAAACGCATTGTCAGTATCTAAATCTTGGTTTGACATACTGTTTATTTGGCTATTCAACACCCCACGGATATACACCTTTCACAAAAAAGTTCTTGTTGCTAACCACCCTTGTGCATAAAATTCCCTTTTAATGTAAAGTGCTACAGGGGAGTTTTCTTTTCAAGCTCATAGGCTATTGTACGAATTTCTTCCCTTGTATTAAAGTTTCAATGGCGCATTGGCGCAAACGTGCAATTACCAAAAAAATAAGTTTCTTTTTAAACTGAAAGTAAGGAGTGACACTAAAACTTGAAATGGACAGAAATTATTCCGTATATGAAAGGGCTATTCCCTCCTCAACGCCCCGCTCTTTACGCTAAAGTTTTCATTGTTTTAGAAAGTGGAGTTGTGAGAAAGAGTCAAACTTTAGAGTAAAGAGCGAGGCGTTGAGGAGAGGACAGCCCCTTTCATATACAGAATAATTTCTGTGCGTTTTAAGATTTAATATCGCTCCCTACTTTCAGTTAAATAAAAACCTTTTTTTATTTAATTTCTGAATGTTTTTGAATTAATGCAGGTTTTGAATTTGACTGAATCTGATGTGGAATTAGGATTCTATCACTTTTAGGGGGGTGTTTCCCCCTTTTTTCTAAAATGAGGCAAATCTTTCCAGGCTCGTAGCCTTTGATGTATAAAACTAAACTTAATTAAACTTAGATATTTGAAATCAGCATAAAAATCCATTTTTTTTTTTACATATCTATTGGTATCAAAATTTTGTTTTTTAGAGTTTTGGTTACTATTAAGTCGTGTTGCTCCTTACTTGCAGTTCGTTACCACGGACTGTTTAACCAAGAAGATAGCTGAGAATTTAAAGAATATACGAACTATAAATGTGTCTAAACAGACCTGAGAATAGAACCATTTGTAAGCTCTGCTTTGGATCTAAATAATCACACTATAGGCTAGATGAAGTTTCATATTTGTCAGAATTTTAGAAAAACTTCCAAATTGAGAACAAGCTGATTAACATAATGGTTCTCATATCCGTGTGACGGTATACAAGTAACTTGTTTCATATGTTTTTTTTTATTTGAGTTCATGATGTATCAATTCAAAGGAAACGAATAAAGTTGTTCATCATACATATCGTATTTATATACAGCTCATATTTTTAAGGATGCAAGCTCACTGATTCCCTGGAATTCGTTAATTTCCCTTGATTCACGTTTCCTATGAAAATCCAACTAGAGTATTTGAACTAAAAGGAATAAAGTTTCGAATTTTGTTCTAATTCTTTAAGAATTACCCCTGAATCACAAGGGTCGTTTAATTAAAATAAATAGTTCTATTGGAAGCACTAAAAAAACTTTAACGTAAAGAGCGAGGTATTGACGGGGAGGCGAACCCCCTTATATAGTGTAACTTCTGTTCGTTTTAAGTTTTAATGTTGCTCCTTACTTTCAGTTAAAGAAACTTGTTTTTTATTTAATTTCTAATCATTTTTTTAAATAATGCTGGGCAATCCGACACCCCCTTCTTGAAAAATTCCCTTCCCCCATGAAAAACTTGTACATGGAAAGATCCTCCAACTTAACCCCCTCCCCTGATCCCCCCTCAACAGAAAAAATCCCCCCTGAAAACATCTGTATGCTTCACAGTAACAAATACTATATGCAAACAATGGGCAAAGTTCACAACTTGCAACCTTTGCGTTCGAATGAGTCCTCTTGCGATATTCTAGGACCACTGGCTCGATACGATCCCCTGTGGGAAGAAAAAAGAACAAAAAAAACAAATAAACACGCATCCGTGATCTTTCTTCTGGCAAAAAATACAAAATTCGACATTTTCGCAGATAGGGGCTTGAAACCTCTTCAGCGGGGTTCTCTGATACTCTGAATCTTATGGTGTGATTTTCATTAAGATTCTACGACTTTTAGGGATTTTCCCCCTTTTTTCGAAAATAAGGCAAATTTTCTCAGGTTCGTAACTTTTGATGCGTAACACTAAACTTGATAAACTTAGATATTTGAAATTGGCATAAAAATCCGATTCTTTTGATGTACGTATATATTGGTATCAAACTTTCGTTTTTTTCTGAGTTTCGGTTACTATTGAGCCGGGTCGCTCTTTACTTATAGTTCATTACCGCGAACTGTTTGATGGTTCTGTTTTGAAGAGATTTGGCAAAATATTCTTAGATTACCTATTTATTTCTAGCATAAATCCTTTGTAACTGAATAAGTGGCAACAGATGGGCGAAATGCAAACAAGTGTAAGAACCATTGAATCAAAAGGCAAGGTTATTTTTATGTTTGTAAAAAATATATTGGCACATCTTGATTATTTTTTCCAGTTACAGCTATTGCAGTGAGAATTTTTTATTTGCACTCAAGCCATAATTGTTTTTGTCTTTTTTAATTGGCCTCAACTCCAGCCAAATGGTATTTTTGCAGAGTATATTTTAAGAATAAATGATTCCAGGGATATTAGTAGCTGCCCCCCTAAAAAAAAAAAATAAAAAACCATATACTTTTTTTTTGTCAGGCAATTAGCAGGGTCTCACATGGTAGCTGTCCAATGGAGTTCCAATAAAAACATATTAAATGTTTCACAAGGGATGCCTTTCAGCCTTTAGGACGTTTAAATTGGCTTCTTTAACAGATTAAATAAAAAAAAACAATTTTTTTAAACTGAAAGTAAGAAGCGACATTAAAACTTAAAACGAACAGAAATTATTCCGTATATGAAAGGGGCTGTCCCCTCCTCAACGCCTCGCTCTTTACGCTAAAGTTTTTTTTATTGTTTTAAAAAATAAAGTTGTGAGACAGAGTTAAACTTTAGCGTAAAGAGCGAGGCGTTGAGGAGGGAACAGCCCCTTTCATATACGGAATAATTTCTGTTCGTTTTAAATTTTAATGTCGCTCCTTACTTTCAGTTTAAAAAACTTGTTTTTTTATTTAATTTCTGATCGTTTTTTAGTTAATGCAGCTTTTATTTTGGCTCACCGTCATTGAATAAGTAAACAAAATTTGCATAAAAATTTTACTCTTCTTTTGCTAAATGGCTGTCTCTAAATTTGGTTCTGACGTAATTTACAAATTAACTTACGTAACGAACTTCTATATTCGTATATTTTTCTTCTTGCAAAAAATACGTTGTAGATATAGTTGCAGATTTTTGCAGATATGAGCTTGAAACCTATGTAATAGGGTTTTCTGATATGCTGAATCTGACGGTGGGATTTTCATTAAAATTCTTTCACTTGTAGGGGATGTTTCCTCCCTCTTTAAAAAATCAGGTAAATTTTGTCAGGCTCGTAGCCTTTGATGAGTAATACTAAAGTTAGTAAAATTTATATATTTAGAATTAGCATTATAAGCCCATTCTTTTGATACATTTATTGACATCAAAATTCCGTTTTTAAAAGTTTCGATTACTATTGGGCCGTATCGCTTGTTTTTTTTTTGTTTTTTTTTTATTACGTATATGTTATTACGTATATGAGGGGGTTCTCCCCTTAGTCAATACCACGCTCTTTATGTTAAAAGTCAAAAAAAAATTTAATTCACAAACCCCTGAATCACAAAGGCCGTTTAATTAGAATAGATAGCTCTTTTGAAAGCACTAAGAAATACTGTATCGTAAAGAGCGAGGTATTGACTTGGGGGAGAACCCCCTCATGTACGTAATAATTTCTGTTCGTTTTGAGTTCTAATGTTGCTTCTTACTTTCAGTTGAAAAAACTTGTTTTTTTTTAATTTAATTTCTGATCGTTTTTTAAATAATGCTTCGAAATCCGGCGTACCCTTCATAGAAATGTCCCTTACCCCAAAGAAACATCCTCCACGGAAATAATCTCCCGAGTAACCCCCTCCTCCAGCCCCCCCCCCCCCCCCCACCAGAAAACAATCCTTCCTGAAAATGTCTGTATACTTCCCAATAACCAATACAATATGTAAGCAATGGACAAAGTTCATATCTTGCAGCCCTTCCCCTGGGAACTGTGGGGGATTAAGTCATCCTAAAAGACATATTTATTAGATTTTCGACTATGCTGAACAAAATGGCTATCTCAAAATTTTAATTGGGTGACTTTGAGGAAAATATGAGCGTGGGAGGGGGCCTAGTTGCCCTCCATTTTTTGGAGGGCACGCATCGTGATGTTTCTTCGAGCAAAAAATGCAAATTTCCACCTTTTTGCAGATAGGAGCGTGAAACTTCTTTAATAGGGTTCTATGATAAGCTGAATGTGATGGTATAATTTTCGTTAAAACTAATTAAAAATTCAAAATTCCATATTTTTGCAGATAGGAGTTTGAAGCTTCTTTAATAATGTTCGTTGATAAGCTGAATCTGATGGTGTGAATTTTGTTAAAGTTAATTAAAAAAATTTGCAATTAAAACAAAATTTTATTGTTTAAAAAAAATTGAGTTGTGAGGAAGTCAAACTTTAGCGTAAAGAGCGAGGCGTTGAGGAGGGGACAGCCCCTTTCATATACGGAATAATTTCTGTTCGTTTAAAGTTTTAACGTCGTTCCTTACTTTCAGTTAAAAAAAACTTGTTTGTTTTTTTTTATTTCATTTGTGAACGTTTATTTACGAACGTTTTTATTAGTAATAAATATACGTAACTTACGAATTAACTTACGTAACGAACTTCTATATTCATATATTTTTAATACGTATATTAGGGGGTTTGCCCCCTAGTCAATACCTTGCTCTTTAAGCTAAAGTTCGAATTTTGTTCCAATTCTTTAAAAATGACCCCTTAATCACAAAGGCCGTTAATTAGAATAAATAGCTCTTATGAAAGTACTAAAAAATCTTTGGCTTAAAGAGCGAGGCATTGACCAGAAGGTGAACCCAATCATATAGCTAATATTTTTTTTTCGTTTTAAGTTTTGATGTTGGTCCTTACTTTCAGTTGAAAAACTTGTTTTTCATATTTAATTTCTGATTTTTTTTTTAAATAATGATGGGAAATCTGGCGCCCCCTTCATAGCAATGTCCCTTCCCCCATGAAAACTTCCTTCATGAAAAGATCCTCCCGTATAACCCCCGACCCACCCCTCCCCCCACTACCAGAAAAAATTCCCCCTGAAAACGTCTGTATACTTCCCAATAACCAATACTATATGTTAACATTGGGTGAACTTCATAACTTTCAGCCCTCCCCCTGGGGGCTTCGAGGGATTAAGTCATCCTAAAAGACATAGTTATAATATTTTCGACCATGCTGAACAAAATGGCTATCTCAAAATTTTTATCGGGTGACTTTGGGAAAAAAATAAGCGTGGGAGGGGGCCTAGTTGCCCTCCATTTTTTTGGTCACTTAAAAAGGGCACTAGAGCTTTTAATTTCCGTTCCAATGAGCCCTCCCACGATATTCTAGGACCACTGGGTCGATACGATCACCCCCGGAAAAAAAAAAAAAAAAACACGTATCCGTGATCTTTCTTCTGGCAAAAAATGGAAAATTCCACATTTTTGTAGATAGGAGCTTGAAACCTCTACAGTAGGGTTTTCTGATACCCTGAATATGATGGTGTGATTCTCATTTAAGGTTCTATAACTTTTAGGGGGTCTTTCCCCCTTTTTTCGAAAATCAGCCAAATTTTCTCAGGCGCGTAACTTTTGATAGGTAAGATTAAACTTGATGAAACTTATATATTTGAAATCAGAATTAAAATCTGATTCTTTTGATGTATCTATTGGTATCAAAATTCCGTTTTTTAGAGTTTCGGTTACCTTTGAGCCGGGTCGCTCCTTACTTACAGTTCGTTACCACGAACTGTTTGATATTATTAACTACCGAACTGGTAAAGAAAGAAGACATAATAGAAAGAGATAAAGAGCCTAATGAGAAGAAATATAATTTATAAATAATTTTGTTAGCTCACCTTTGAAAAGGGAATATTATTTTTTCCCTTATTGATAGAGTTGAAAACATCGATGTTTTGGACTTGAGATGGTCTGTAGAGACATTCTGTGACGGTATCTTCACCCTGGAAAATATGAAGAACTTGTAAAACATGGCTCGTACAAGGATCGTGAGAAGGGATTATTCTCAGTTTTTCTTTTTAGGGACAGGCTAATTTATTCTAAAGAGGCAAATTATGCAAAATATTTGGTAAAATATAGAAAAGGTTATTTAAAAAATTTTGATTGACACAGACAAAGCTAACTGGACAAAGAGCAACTGTTCAAAATACTTTACAGCTATGACAAAACAACCTGAAAGAATGATTTCAAGCTCATAACCAAGACAACAGTTGAATTTTGAAATTTAGTCCACTAAGCTTTTCCATTACAAATTTTAATGAATAAAATCACGTTGGAGTTTATACTTGGAATTTCAGAAAGCCGATTCATTGAAGAAAACTGCATTTTCTTTGCATTAACAAGCATTAAAAGCAAAAGGACCGACCTATGCATCGCAGTGAAGTAAGTGAGTAGAGGGAGGGGATGTCAAGCTATATTTGCGAGGAACGAAGGTTCAATCTGAAGACGTAATGAGTGAAGCAAGTAGAGGGGATGCGGCAAAACCAGTTTTTTTTAATAGTTCTTACACATATCTACAGCATGAGTGCTATTGTTAGGAGTAGCTATGACTAGCTACGGAAATGCTTGTTTCATACCAATCATTAAGCTGATTGAGCAATTTGGCAAAATTGTCACATTTTTGGGGTTAGGGTTGGTTTCTGACCCATAGGTTCTCCCCATGGATACATCAACGGTTAATTTTACAAAAAATAGTTAGTAGTGGTGCTCCAAGTAGTAACAAAGTAAGTTCAAATTATATATATACAATAGGTACATAAAATTCCAGTAGTTACTAGAAGGCTATATTCGTTAGATTTTTAATAGATTCCAGTCAGGGGCGAAATAAATTTTGTGTAAAGAGAGGAAAGTTGTGGGGGAGGCCACCAATGGTGCTCCAGACAATTCCTCACAGTGCTAAGCCACCTAAGACAAACACAACTAGGCCAGGATTTACCAATAGATTCACTATGCCCAGGCCTAGGGGCACACAATGATAGGAGGCACAATAAATTATCAGTGAGATTTTTTTTTTTTTTAACAAAAACTGGACTTATGTTATTTATCGTCAAAGTTTCTGATGTACTCCGCCGCCGCAATGCCTATTCCCAAAAAAGTGATTTTAAAACAACACAGGAATTCCTTGGCCGCTTACAAACTGTCAGATGTCTCCCAAGGATTCCCAGAATTTTCAGAGATTCAGGGATTCAGGATTTCAATTTTCAGGGATTTCCCAGAAAATGTCAGGCGTCAAAATGTCAAAACTGTCAAAATTTCAAACTGTCAGATGTCTCCTAAAGATTCCCAGAACGTTCAGGGATTCAATTCAGGGATTCAGGATTTCAATTATCAGGGATTTCTATGTCATTATTTTTCATTTTGTCATTTCGCTATGTTATTATTTTTCTTTTTTATGATCTCTTAGTTTATTTGATACAATCTTCTGAATTGCTGATTGCTGAATCATCTGGAGCGCTGACAGTTTGAAAATTTGGATCTGATAATAAACATTTGGAGCTTCAGGAGCCAGACCACAGAAAAATCGTCATGGAAAAAGTGTACAGAAACTGCACTTGGCTGTTATTTATTATTTTTGTTACTCATAAAGGGCACTGGAACTTTAAATTCCTGTTCCGAATAAAATTCTTTCCAATATTTTATGATCATTACATTACCCCTAGAAGAGAGAAGAGGAAGAAAAATTCATCTTTGACTGTTTTTCTAGTGAAAGATACATCATTTCAATTTAACATTACCGTAAATGAATCAGTGCAGTTTTTAAATATATCAACTCGTTCAAATGAAGCTTGGAATTATTGTTTGTGATAGCTTTGAGTTTTGTACGGACTTTATGTAAAAGAACCTTGAATAAGCTCTAGCAATTTTTTTGTTTTTTTAAGAAAAAATAAATAACAAGGACCCAAAAGTCCTTGCTTCTGGATAATTTCTAACGTTTTGAACCTCTTGAATCATCTACCTTTAACGTTTTCCCAAGTTCTGCTAGCTTCTGATATTGGTCTTGCAGGCAGTTCATCCCATTCTATGTCTCTGAACTTTTTTCGGCCACAAGAACGCACTTAATCCTGAAGTTCAAAATTCGTATTTTTGAAGCATTGAAACCGGTCCCAGCATGTCAGAGTGATTGACAAAATATTGTTACATTAAGTCAAAACATGAATTCTGTGGTGCTCGGCTGCTGATTTCTTTTGAGCACATTGTCCGCAAATACACTTTATCTGCTTTAAAACTAGACATTTTCAGAAACATAAGGAGACTTGTTGATCCAATAATGAAGAGCCATACTTTAAAGTTCAAGGTAACACACATCACTTTTTTGTAAATGTGTCACCATTCAAATTTCATGCAAGGAATACTGCTAGTGCTGACTTTTAAGATACAGCGTGATCTAGTTCAGGATCTGCTTTATGCTTAAAGATGAAATGTGCCACTCCGTGATCGTGTGTCCTCAGAGAAAGGATGGATTCATAAAAAGGGCGTTAGAGTCACAATCTGATTTTATGACCTAAAATGGTGGAAAGAGGTTCCTTGTTGTGGTGCGATCCATTTTGTTACTTTAACTTGAGCTCTAGAGCTCAAATTTGTACTCAAACGACTTATCTTTTAGTAGTTTGTGATCACTGGTTCAAAAAAATCACCTCTGGAAAAAACAACAAAACACAACAACAAACAAAAAAATAAACACTCATCAGTAATCATCTTCAAAAAAAAAAAAAAAAAAAAAAAAAAAAAAAAAAAAAAAAAAAATCGTTTTTCAACAAATAAAGGCTCGAGACCTCTATTCTGGGTTTCTCGAAGACGTTGGAATCGGTGTTGTAATTTTAATCAATATCAAATCAGTTTTTGGAAGTGTTTTCCTCCCCTTTCAAAATTTATAAGAGGTTTCTTATTCTAACAGCCTTTGATTGAAAACTTAGAACCTAATAATTTTATTATGTGTAGAATAAACACACACATTATTTCTTCTGATACACATAAAGAAGATCAAACACCCGTTTTTAAGTTCCCACACTTTACTTATGATTCAATACTGTGAACAGCTTGATTATACTACTATTGCTTTACTAGTACAAGCTGAAGGAATACCTTGCTTCGTCACACAGTAATACATCTCTGGTGAAACTAAGAGTCTGGCTTATACGCAGAGGGGGGAGGCCTTGGAACCTTTCCTGTGATTGATTTTGTGCTGATCAGTTTTCATTTACTTCGCCTCTTTTTCCTTGTTTGTTGAATTTACCCCCTCCCCACCCTCTATTGAAATAGATTCATGTATATATGTCCATAACACTTGTATTACAAATTAGTTTTAATTTATTCCACAGTTAGGTATTATATACCAAGATGCTACTGAATATCTAGAGCCTGAAAAGGTTTGAATTTTTACTAAGAATAGGTAAAAGATTCAAAGCACAATATTTTTCTTCTAGACTTTACTGATTTGAGTTCTAGCAAAACTAGCACTCATCTTTCAGATTATACAATAGCTATTTTCAAAGTACACTGCGAACAACCATCCCAAATTCTTTAGAGAAACGAAACCTAGAATTTTAACAACGATTAGTAATTCATGTTGCTAAATATTATATCTAAATATCCGAATTCGAAATATTTTAAATGTATTTGAGATAGTAGGAGAGTCTGGGCCTTAGCATTGCCTATTCTTAGCAGACTCTCAAATGTGTGTTAGCAATATCTTAAGAAATGTAAAAAGGAAAGCTGGATTTAGTCATACCATCGCAGCATCTTGGGAGAAGCCAATCGCCAGATAGCTTCCAGAAGCTTGTTCCAACAATCCACGCAATTCAAATTCATATCGATCTCCTTTTACAGAATAGGAAGCAGCAATATCACAGTCACCAGTATTGACACACACCATTTGGCATTCCGAAGCAACCCTTTGTTGCACCACAACCGCTGTAAATTGGATGAATTTTCATTGATTCTTCAGCTTTAACCTGAAAGTGAGAAATAAAATGAATATTATATTTATTCATGTTGAAAAATGTCAATCAGAAGGAATGGGAAGGAATGGTCATTGCTATTATGGATTGCTAAAATCTCATTTGAATATATATATATATATATATATATATATATATATATATATATATAATATATATATATATATATATATATATATATATATATAATATATATATATATATATATATATATATATATATATATATATATATATATATATATATATATATATGCTGGCGATTCATATGCTTGCCAAAGAAAAGAAGAAGAGCAAAAACAAGAGACTTTAGAGAATTACTATAGTATTACACTTCCTGAAACTAGTATCATCCAAGTAGTCTCTAACCTGTGTAATACCAAATAAACATGTCGTATCTGCACGGCACAGCTCATAATTATTCGAAATCCCCTAAGAAATTCTTATGAAAAATACGTTAAAGTTGAAGGAAGTCAGGACATTCGTAGTCATCGCGTAGCAGCCGTGGTAGGAGTAATTTCTGTGAAAATGCTCGCGGCAAAAAATGCAGTGCAAATAATTTTGGTAAGGGTAATCGCTTGATAGAAACAAGAATCACAGAAGCAGTCGCATTAGAGTTATTAGGACAAGAGCTGTAGTGAGCAGCGGTAATGGCAGTAGCTGTAGAGCTTTTATGTGCACCTTAACTAGTGGACCAAACATTATGATTACTGCAGCAATATCATAAGAAATACGGGGTGATTAGTTTGATTTATAAACCAAGTAGTAAAACTTCGTAAAATTCCCTGAAACATGACATAATCCATACGCGATGCATGACGGAAATGTCATTAGCGAGGGCTGAAGGCCCGACCTGCTTATGATCCTGCCTGAACGAAGGGAAAACCATTAAAAAGCCCACCGGGCGGTTTTTGCTAAACAGCTTTGTCTAGTTTTATAAATTTGGACTTGGTGGTTTGTGTAAAAGCCATTTTTTTCCAATTTTATACTGTATTGATGCAACTAATTTTTTGTAGTTAACATTTCATCATTTGGAGCCGATCCCCAAATGGTTCCTGAATGGTCATGATTCGAAAGAGGCGTGACATATAACTTCGTACCTGTATACCCAGTTGAAAGGTACAAACTGCTGCGGTTTGGGAAGGGACTTGGGTCCTCCTTTAGGTCTTCTAATTTGGCCAGCTTTGGATACTAACTAAGAATTATTCATGCCCTATTTTTTATCTATACAAACTGCTGCCAAAATTGGTATGCTTTTAGAATACATGTAGGTCATAATGTATGTTCTGTTTATGAGCGCCCGTATTAAACAAAGTAAAGAAATTGCGACCAATAACAAGCAAACTGTCAAAAGAGAACATAAACCAGTGAAAGGACCAAAAGTTAGCAGCACGCAGCGCGAAACAAAAATGTTATAGAAGCTTAGGCTACAAACGGAAACCAGACTTTGCTATGAAGAGGTTGACGGATAGACCAATGATCAAGAGCACTATTGTGTTCGCAAACAGAGGCACAGAATACATTATTACCATAAACATACTGTAAAAAAAGAGGCTGAAATTTAAAATCTAAATGTCTAAAAATTACTTGTCAGTAATGAATTTACAGCGCCTTTATTATAACTAACTATTTATTATCTGAAATGCTGGATAAAACCGCCAAAAAAAAATAATAATGAGATAAAAAAAGGACATAAGAAAAATCATCAATTTAAATTTACGTTATTCGTATGTTTTATTTTCCTATTTATTTAAGTTTGATATACATTTCAATGAGTATTAAGGAAGGCATGAAAAAACACATTTATTAAATCTCATTTCACATTGCGACCATAAAAAACTTGAACGTCGTGAAAACAATTTGTAATTTCTATTGTTTTGTCAGAATGATTGAAGCGTTCAAAATGTCTCACATGCCTCATGAATGCTCTTCAAAATGGATACATGACCTTTGGTAATGAGGTACCAAAATAAAAATGCCAACAACACTATATGATTTGAAGTTCAGATGATACAAGTTTAAAATTATATATCGTTTTGTATCCCCAAGGAAAAAATAATTCCAGGAAGGAGTTGAAGGTTTATTAGCTCATAATAACTTTTAGTTTCTAGATGAACTATTAAGCCTTTAAGCTGTAATAAGAGAAGAAGTTTATTTCAACGAAAATTTAAAATGTTACTTTAAAGTTTGGATAATTGTGTCTTATAGCCACAACACTCAAATTCTGTCGAGAATTAAAGTTTGATTAATGCTAATTAAATAAAACAAAATATGATGAAAATGTAATGCTTTAACAACAAAATTATGAAAAGTACAGCAAAGAATTATGGAAGGGCAACGGTAGAGCGTTGACTCTGATAAATGAAAGAACTAGAAAAGTGTAATATAGAATTAGCAATAAAACAGGTTAGCCCCACCCACAACATTGTAATTGAAGAAAAATGTATTTAATATATACAAAATCTTAGAAAAATCATTTAATAGGATTATTTTATATATATAAAATAAAGCAAGCATCGAAAAAGTATAATATGTAATTAGCATTCCAAAATCAGTGGAATATGGGACCTAACCAAAATACCAACTAAATATTTAATTAAAATATAGCTACAATGTAGTTTCCCACCGAGCAGAAGCTAATATTGTCTGGTAAAAAGACCATGAAAACCAGTTATTGTCTCATGTTCGCGACACAAGATCTTGAGTGCGGTGGCTATAAGACAAAAGTGCCAAATTGTGGTATATGCTATGCTTAGTGTGAAAGAAATATTCCTTGTTTAATGATGAGACAAATCTTTGGTCCTTCAATCAGCGGTAGCCCTTCAAACACTTTCAACCCACAAAAAGGGCATTAGAAGTTTGAATTTTCAATCGGAAGTATCTCCGCCTAAGCTTTTATGAAAAAGTAACGCAAGGATGGCACATGGCGCTTTCCTATAGGCAACGGTAGAACGTTGCCTCTGATAAATAAGAGGACTAGAAAAGTGTAATATAGAATTAGCAATAAAACAGGTTAGCCCCACCCACAACATTGTAATTGAAGGAAAATGTATTTAATATATACACAATTTTAGAAAAATCATTTAGTAGGATTATTTTACATATAAAATAAAGAAAGCATCAAAAAGTATAATATGTAATTAGCATTCCAAAATCAGTGGAATATGGGATTTTTTTTTAACATGGAAAAAAACTCAATCACAAAAATATACAAAACAGGATTTATAAAATGTTATTTAATTTTGGACAATTTATAGTATTAGAAAATATCAAAACTCAGACAGTATGTTCCAATTTGTAATCAGACAATAACAGAATCTTGAACTGGGAAGATGTAATAGAAGGCCAAAGTTGAATTTGAAAAACAGAAATAGTTGGTAACTACGTTGTGCTTTTGAAGGGTCTTATAATAGCATTAGAAATAAAATAAATCGTTTATATTTATATTTTAATGGAAAATTATGAAATCAATTCAAACCACAATTAATTTAACAAGAGAGTTTTAGAGCCAATCGTGTTCACAGCTAATTTAAAAAATATTAAAAAACAAACAAAAACTCTTTCTCTAGCTACTTCCTGTGGAAGGAGTGGTCGTCGAACCTTGGGAAGGGCAAATTCGATTGGAAACTGAAAGTTCCAGTACTCTTTGTAAGAATCGAAAGTGATAGGAATGCAACCAGCTCCGTCCCGTGCCATTTTCATAAACTTTTTTCTGCCCTTGCCCTACAAGAGGTCTGACCAAAATTTTGAGACTGTAATTTTGTTCAAAAGCAGTTGAAAGATCCAATAATATACCATCAGGGATTACAAGAACGCCACAGCGCCTGGGGCAAAGGGCGTAAATTATACAAATTGCCAATTGCATGTGTCCAACGGCTCAAACTTTCAGGAATGGTTCCCTCAGTTACATGGGTGCCCATATGGGGGGGCAGGGGGGGGGCTCTCGTCCCCCATGGCTGAATGATGCTGCCTTATTTTTATATTTTTGTTCTGAGATATCTATTATATAGCATTAAAAGTGCCAATTAGATGAGGTTTGCCCCCCCCCCTGGAATTCAGCTTATGGGTGCCCATGGTCAGTTAAAAGAATCACACATTATTTTGCAGGAGGAGGTGGGAGGATGGAAGCGGGCCACTAAATCTTTGACCATGATCAGTTTGAAACTTAAAACCGTAAGTTCTTGGGTCAAAAGGAACCTAATTTACGTAATATAACCAAAAATTGTTTCAGTCCACGCTGCCCTTTTTTTATTGATCGGCTCAAAACTTATACCCTTAAATACATGAGCTACGGTAACCCAACGCAGAAATAAAATAGAAAAAAGCATTGGTTCCCCCTAGAGCGGAGTTTGATAAAAGGCCAAAAAACTATTTTTTCCTAGTCACTTCATACGAAAGGGGTGGTCGTATATTCTAGGGAGGGAGCAAGCGTCTTTGATTGAATGTTGAAAGTTATATTGCCGTTTTCAAGGACAAAGGTGATTGGGGGACAACCAGCCTCCTTCCACCCATTTTTGTTGCCCTCCGTACTTCCCAGGATCTTAGACCAGGCTTTTGAGATAGCCATTGTGTTCAAAAACGTCTAAAGGTCAAATAAGCTTCACTCCGGAGTATTCAACACCTCCACACTCGCTAGAGCAATGCACCTAAACTATGTAAATAGCCCTTTGTTCACACATAGGTTTTTGTAAAAAAAAAAAAAAGGCGGTCATATCTGGCCTTGGCTATCTGATCATCTAGTGGCTCTTGGGGAAAATAAAAGTAGCATATCTGCAATGTGTCATGAAGGGCTAGGGAGGACGGAGTCGCAATGTCAGGTACTACTGGGGGGAGGGGGAGTGTAGTGGAAGAGGACTTAAAACTTTGTTTTGGGGGTGGGCGAATCGGCTAAACTAATTTTTCTTTCATCCCCCAAAATGGTCTATGCGTTGTAAGCTTATAAGCCCCTGTGTGACTAAAATATATTCACGGTAAAGGAGTTATGTACACCGAAAGATACTATATATAACGAGGTTAACAGATTCAGTACAAGAACGGTTTGGGAGATAAAGTTGAAACCTTCTGAAGGTGTAGACGGGATCTAAAGACACTATGGGTATCCAGGCCATTAAAGTAGAAGCTATTCAAGGCTAAGTAGCGAAGTAAATCAATACACACCATATTTTGTCAAGTCATAAAATGGCGAACATGCAATATCCTGGGAACAGCATTGGGGATCAAGTTGAGACCTTCAGGGATGGAAAGTCTGAACTTGAGAAGAGGGAAGAAGGGGAGAGTCTACAGATTTCGGTTTCAAACCTGATTAAAATTTTTGTCACTATGAGCACCTATTGGACTAGAATCTATTTTCGGTAAAGCAGCGAGGTAGACCGAAGGAAACCATGTGTACCCAGGTTATCAAAAAGGCATTCTGCAAAATCACAGGAACGACTTGTGGGAATCGAGCATACAATTCCGGTGTGTTGGGAAGGGGGGGGGGGGGGTTGGAGGCAATATGACTTCAATTTAGAGGGACGGGAAGTAGGGGTCAACAGCTGTGTTTTCCCAATTCAACTAAAAGTTTCGAGATTAGTCACCTAAGTGGAACTTTCAATCTATAATAGGCTTGTAAGCATCAGGGCATGTGGACAAGACCATGCTGGCCAAAAAAGCTTGTTTTTTCTGATTGGTTCAGACTTACAGGACATGAGACAAGAGCACCTTGATGAATACAAAAGCTAGAGGGGACGGTTGTGTTGATTTGTGACTCGCAAGATACTCCCAAGATTTACCGGGCCCAACAAATCTAAGAGGAAAGCCCATTTTGAGAGAGAAAGGGGTTATTTTGACTAGTGAAGCCACGTAAATGACCTTCACTGTTTTTCTACGGCCGAGGTAAAACTATCTGGTTAAGTAAACCGGAACAAGGAGACCTTAACAAGAATAATAAACTTCAGAAGAAAATTTTGATTATATCGATTCCTGGCACGAAAAATTTCCATTTCATTACGATGATCTGCTTTGACATCCTAGGCCATTTACATACCACAATAATAAAAAACTATTTTTAATAAATGACTTCATGATGCATATATTTAAAGGAATAAATAATCATAATAAAATATATATATATATATATATATATATATATATAAAGCTCGTTCATTTAAATTGCGGATAAAGGTAAGCGTAAATTCAAGGGTGTCTACAGGATGGGGTTCCGGATAATTTCAGCTTTGTAGAAGACAAAAACAACTCAGATTTTCAACTCATCTAAACAATAAACCCCTTCACCATCCACCCAAAATTGTAAAGTAAAGCTATTTTTAAAAACTTGATGCAAAAAATTGTTGTCGACCGAAATTTTTGACACATTGTTTAAAAAATGTTATCAAATTTAAATTACAATCAAAAATTTGGATTCTTAAGGAGAAACACTTAAATCACTGCAAATATTCCTAATTTTATCAATACTAAAACTATATCAATTAGAACAAATATAAATTAAATAAAAAAAAAATTCCAAATCAGAAATTTTCCTGAGAATAGCACAGGGATATACTTAAACTGAAGGCGAGCAACTATAAAGTCATATAGGGATTAAAACATAATACGAACAGAAATTACTGTCAATGAATAAATGATACCTGATACTAGCAAAGATTATAATGAATAATTACACTATAAATAAAAATAACAGATATACCATAGCTGATGAAATGAACTCTAAAAGGAGCAGAAAATGAAGTAATAATCAAGTCAAACTAAAAACAAGAAGAAATTACCACAAAAACAGAGTAGGGCTCCTGGCTCCTATACCTTCTAAAAGGCAGAGCCCATATTAGGCTTTACTGAAAACGATTTGTGTTTCGATTTGTACACAAACAAAAATAATATTAGACGGCTAATCAAACCCCGCATTAAATATAACTTATTGCAGTTAATTTTATCACTGGAACCCTATGAAAATGTTCTCTTTGCAAACAGGGTTGTTTTCATTAGCCGTTAGTGACAAAATCCACTGCAATCGATTACAGTAAGGTGTATCGAACCAAGGGCAGGTTTAGAAAAAGGTGTCATGCTAATCCTCCCTCTGACAGCTCTCTAAATGGCTCGAGTGTCATTTGCTAATTAATTGAAAACGTTATGCATTTTCAACAGTGTTTTCGATTTGTCATAACATCGACAAAACAAGGAAACACCATAATAGCCAAGGTTACTGGAAAGCACTAATGAAAGTAATTGAATTATATATATATATATATATATATATATATATATATATATATATATATATATAATATATATATATATATATATATATATATATATATATATATATATATATATATATATATATATATATATATATATATATATATATATAAAATGTATATATATATATATATATAAAATGTATATATATATACATATATATATATATATATATATATATATATATATATATATATATATATATATATATATATATATATACATGATACTAATTTCTAGAAGTGTGAGCAACTTTCGATTTTTCAACGTTGCACTAATAAAAGAGAAAACGTTTAAAATTTGTTTTCAGCAAAGCGCAAATGACGTCTGCCCTGTAGGGATGTTCAAGGAAAAGCAGCCCCACTTCTACTTGTGGTAATTAGTGTTCGTTATAAGTTAAAATGTATTACTCATCTTAACTTCTGTTCGTTCTAGAATCTTTTTAGTCATCACTTAGTCATCTTTTTCGGCAGTTTTTTTTTGTCTTTACATTAAATTATTCATTATATTTTCTGTTGGTTTTGAATTTCATTTATTCATTGGTAGTAATTTCTGTTTGTTTTAAGCTTGAATTATTATATGGTATTATTTCTGCTCGCCTTAGTTTTTAATATGGCTGCTTACTTTTCTTTCCAAAATTTCTTTTTTGGAAAACATTTTCTTTCGGATTTAATACGGAAGTGGTTAAACCTCAACTCCTTCAGTTCTTCACAAACGGCCAAGGGGCGGGCCCAGATCTTTCTTACTATTTCCACGCTTTAAGCAAAAATAAGTACCTTCACCAAGACGGATTCTTCCATGGTGTTTTTTTTTTTTTCATAAACTGGAATAGATTTAGCTCCTTATGACAAACAGTCACTTAGACCTCTTCCATACATCTCTTGATTTAAATAGGTTTCACTTCTACAACTTCTACTACTCAGGAATACAGCCACAAGGATAATGAATTTGAGATGCCACAGAGTCATTCTTGTAATTGTTCATTACCTAAAACTGTTTTCACTTTTGTTGAAATTTCTCCCATCTCCATCTCTGTTTCTTTTCTCTTGTTCCGGATTTTACTCAAACCGCAATCATTTTTTAATTATTTTCTTGTGACTGCGCATAATCCATTATAATTATTTTTTTTACTGTGTCATTATATTAAGCCTTTACAACCTATTTTTAGGGCGTCTTGCCAGCCTTCCCCAAAACTGTACTATTTGTAATGTTCTGCTAATCTTTAGTAACAACAGTCCCACAATTCGATTTTTCATTTAGTAATTTGTATTCTCTCTAATTCTTCTATTTCTGAACCTGCAAATTTCGTTTAACTTCAGAGGAACTTTCTTTGGGATTAAGAACGAGTTTATCATTAATATTTTGACCTTAAAACATATTGACCTCACCAGGATTCTTACTGTGATGACGAAGAATATATGAGGGGGAGTGGGTGGGTGGTAGCATGAAATTTTTTGAGAAAATCCGGGGCAAAATTAAGCATAGGATCGTCACCAGATCCCAAAAGTACCAGATATTGGTTGGGTAGCACCACAGCTTATAGACAGTAAGCTTATCGCAGATAATTTCTGGTCTTCGGTCTCGGTGCGAACAAAAAGCTCCTCACACTTGTTTCTGCCTTAGCGGATTAGTTTGTTATCGTCAATCACTGAGAAATAGTTACCAAGTGCATTATTCGTAATAGCGGGTTTCCACTTGTTTCGTGTCCAAGAGAAATCTGACTTGTCTACCCGCGAAAAGATCTGATAACGTCTATGTTTCTATCTGCAAAAACGTTCTCCGGAGCACTCGCACACCTGTCCGGGTTGTTATAATGGGAGAGATAGAGAATGATCATACTGCTAATTCTATAAACTGTGGGTAGCACACAGAAAATAGTAATTTTCTCAAAGTTAAATCTACGGTGGTTTAACACGGGAAGGTAGAAATTAAGAACTACTAGCACCCCTGACAGTTTAGCGTCAAGCAACTTCATTAAAAAAGCAGAAAATTTCAAAGAAAACTGAATATCTGATACGAGTCAAATCCAGTCTGCTAAAATCAGGCCTGGGTTAGATTGGGAAAATCTTGATAAGTTAAATAGACTAGTTGAATGTAAGTAATTAGGCCTGCTGACGACATAATTCTGTCTACTTTAGCCTGCTCTTCATCTTTAAAGTACCTGAAAAATGTTGGCTCGAGCAAAGTCGGCGAACGCTAGATCACCAGGGTTTATTTTTGAGACTAGCGCCAGTTTCTACTCTAATAGTTTTCTATAGTCTTTGGGGTACCAGTTATCCTTATGAAATGTCAACAAAAATCCTAAAATAAAAAAGCTGCTCTTATGGCTGTCGTAAATGAGAACAAAGATGTACCAGTGGGTAAAATACTTTTTAACAAGCTGTGCGGCGAGACTAAGCCTAGCAGGGTCACTATCCCTCCAGAATACGAAGGAGTGGTTAATTTTTTTTTTCAATTTCGTTGATAGTCTAGTAGGGCCATAATAGTTGTCTAATTAATACGTCAACAGAAAATTCTACAATTAAAGGCATTACTTACAGTAGTCGTAAATGACCACAAAGGAGTACCGGTTGGTTTTGCCTTCTGCGTGGTTGATACTGTAGTAGTGGGTGTTGTTGTTACCTCTCTTGGCGGCGAAGTCTTTTCAGTCGTAGAGGCAAACGTAAAAACAGGCACTTCTGGCGTAGTGATAGGTAACGGAGATTCAGTTTGTCCAAAAGGAACTGATCGACTAACTCGAACCCGCTCGGATTCAACATTGACCCAATAGTTACTATAATCTTCAACAAAAGTTCCTCTGAAATTATACAAAACAATTCGAAACAACTAGAAAATCATTATAACACTATAAATATTTCTTGACGAAAAACTTTATAAATATAAATATATATATATATATATATATATATATATATATATATATATATATATATATATATATATATATATATATATATATATATATATATATATATATATAATATATATATATATATATATATATATATATATATATATATATATATATATA
>CM051263.1:41030585-41120585 GCA_027921565.1 Artemia sinica | reverse complement strand
TGATACAAAAATTAGTTAATAAGACAGAAGGTTATCTAAACTAAAAGATAATTTCAAACAAATTTTTTAAAGCTCCAAAGGTATACGTTTCTTTTAATATACTTGAAAAAATATTTGACGGTTGGTTTAAGCATTCCAATTTTTTGAAGCATTAGAATAGAGTTGGAAAACACTGGAAGCACTACTCCAATCATATAAAAATTAGTAATAAATGAGGTTGAGTAAGTGATGCCAACTTTTGCAGTTGACGAAAGTTTGAAGGACTAGGAAGGTAAATGTTGCAACTAAAAATAGGATACCACAATCCAAGGCAACCACAAATATTAGGTTCAGTTTTTAAACGCGGATGCCTCAAAGAGTCCAAAAGGATATGCTAGATGTTTTCCAGCGGAATTTATTAAGGATAGTTGCTGGTATCGTTTGAGCGACAGTACAACCAACAGTAAGCTCTGGAAAAACCTACTTCAACCCTAGCATTTCAGGTGACCATAAAGAAATGTTAAGAAATGCCAAGGCAAATTTTACGGATGAGGATGATAGATTGTAAAAATTGTGACTTTTACAAGCCAGTTGAGGCCACACATAGAGGAGGACATCTTCAAATGGGATGAATAGAAATGATAAGAAAATCTCTAATGGAAGGAAGGGTGAAGGATGATAGATTGCTAAAATAGTACTCTTTGGTATTCTAGCTCGGGTCAAACGAAATATAGGACGCTCTCAAATCGAATGTGAAGAGGTGATAAGAAAAGATATAAAGGAAATTAGAGCTTCACGGAAAGGTGCAAGTAATGAAGTTTTTTTAGAGATTGGGGCGGAGGAGGATCGTTTGCTGCTGCGTTGGACTCAAAAGGACCATTGCTGCGATGAGTAGTTTGTGGTAGTTGCAATAAGAACTAACAATTAATATTGTAGGGAAAAGCTCCGGTTTTCGTTTTTTTTTTTAATTTAGAATTTAAAACAATCGTAGGCCACAACTATCGATTATTTTTGCAGTAAATTTTATTATTGACCATATTCTATTGGCATTACACAGAGCCACCAAGAGCTGTGACTGACCCGTGAGCAAACCTTATTGCTAAGGTTCTATCTTCCTCAAATATTCGATGTATTTTCAGGACTGAGGCTCTTAAAAGACCAGTCTGAGAGGTGTTTACCCCTTTTCTTTCTTTTCAGTGCCCTTGACAAAGAACAATGACTGCAAAGTAATACATACCTGAAGACGACATCACCTTCAAAGTTGGCTGGAGATTGCCATGTCAGCACAACTCTTTGTTTTCTTGCATTATTTGCATGCGTCACACCATTCTAAAAAAAATATTAACTACAAGATATGGACGTGGGGTAGCAGTAGCTTACGGAAAGCAATTAAAGCCATTTCAGTATGGATACAAAGACCCGAAATTAATCGCTTTATATTTCAGTGAGTTAAACATCCATTTCGCATTTTATTCCGATTTTCATTTCGCCGTTGTTATACAGAGGTCGTATCTAACATTTTCACATGTCTGGTGTAATTTTTAAAACCATTTGTTAAGCTGTTGTCAAAGGGAGGGTCAGAAGGATAATTTAGAGCAGGAGGATCGAAAGGTGATTGAGGACACACTGACCTGCTGATCCTTCCTTACAATGCAGCTCAGCAAATGGTTTTTGGCAATTATTTCCGAAGTTTGAAAATTCCATATACGACCTTCATGCGTGACAACGACGATTTATTCGTTGACAGAAATTTCTGGTCGGCCTAAGTTTGATTTATCATATGAAAACTTTATTTCGGTACTTACATGTTATAGCGACCACACTTTGTTCTTCATCTACAATAAAAACCGGTTTTCTATGTCCACCCGGAGATAGTCAGCTTAGCCTGAGCAAGAGAAACTACTTTGCAGGTATATTTTAATTCAATATTTAAAATAATGAGGTGGTTAGGTTAGGTATTTAATATAATGCGTTCTGGGCAGCCTATTTTCCATAATTCTCTGTTGTATTCTCTATAATTTTGTTACTAAAGTATTATATTTTCATCATATTTTGGTATATTTCGTTAGGATTAATCTAACTTCACTTCTTTGGTGTGGTCGCTAATACCCTTATTTCTTCTCGCTTGCTTTAAAATCGTTCCCTACTTTTATTCGGAAAACCCTTTTTTCAACCTTTTTTTAAGTTTTATCCAAGTTTGTAGTTTTCCCGGTTTTATAAATATCTTTCTTAAAGTGGAAAATTAAAAACCAGACTATTAAAAATGAACATGTATACCTTAGCATGTGGGAATATAAACAAGTACCGCTGCATCGTTAAACCATCATTTATTCTTCAACGCACATCTGCATTAACAAACAGGAAATTTTACAAAAAAGAAACAAGGAAGTTGAGGTGATGCTTCAGTCTTTTGTCATTACAAGGAGAACTGTTAAATCAACAACATGAATACAGAAACGAGTTTCCATGGGGAATTAATACAAACACTCAGCTTTCATATAAGCAAGTCCTTGCAAAACAAACTTTTCACCCTTTACAGTTAAACCTCCTGACCTGATCAATGAAAGTAAATTCTTTCTGTCATGCAATGTATAGTTCTAAGCATATATGCAAACTAAAGGAAATGGGACGGGGCTATAATCGTTTTGCGAAGAAATTTTTTAAGCATCAATTTCAACTAGGCTAAGAATGTTCGCTTTGAGCCTCAAACCCTCTTCCCCAAATTAAGAAAATTCTAATAACATATCTCGACTTATCCAGAATCGTAGGGTAGCCTTGAAATCAATATATTAATTTCAAAATTCCTGCATGACTAATCTTATTAATTAGTTTGATAAATCTAATTCGATAATTATCAGTTTTGGGTTGTGAAATGAGCTGTTTATTTTGCCGCCAATTCATTTATATATAACCTAGTATTGCATACTGGCAATGTAAACTTGCGATATACTTATTGGTCTCTGTATGTACTATTTACACATAAAAGATTTTACTGCAAGTAAGTAGAGGAAAACAAGTCATTAGTACTAATGGACACGATAGCAAAAGTCTACCTCGTGACGATTAAATAGCAGCATTGCGTTAATTTAGAATTGAGATAACAAAATAAATTATTTTTCAGCCTGTTCTTGTTCTTCAAACAAGCAAACAATACTCTCATAAAGCGGGGCTGTGTTTTTCTATATTACTTAAGTAGCGTGAGAGAATGGGGCTTCGTGGGGTTGTCATCTTCACTAAGCTTGCCATTTGTGTAGCTTAAGTCCTTTAAGTTAATATTAATACTGTATAAATAAACCAACCTGAGTTCCGCCAGAGCATTTCATGAGTCTCCCGCTGTTATCAAGGGGTGCTTCGAAAGTTCCAATGACTTCGTTTGTGGTAGCATCTCTTGCGTTTATGAGGAAACCTTTAAAAAGTCCCGGACTTGAAGGTAAGCTCCCAATAGCAACTTGGACATTTTCTCCAGGATTGATAGCGACCTTATCAGCTGCAATAGCAAACGGCGCAGGAAGGGGCTTTGGTGAACCACCATGACCTATTCAATTAGTTTAAATGAATAGCCAGCTTTCAAACGGAATGAGTTTAGACTAATTTAAGCTAAAAGAATATGCTCTAATTCAACATCGATTTTTGAATGGGAGTATACACCTTGATACGTCTTTGCAGTGTAATCAATTTCTGGCCACTGTTTTGTGTTATTGATAAATAAATTTGAAAAGAATTATATCAATTTGAATACAATCATAAACTTACACACTGCAATCACTATAAATACTATATTATAGCCTTTTAAGATTGAAGGGAATGTTGTAATTTAAAGCCAAAATTTGAATTGCATGTGCAAATAAAAGTTAAAAATGCAAACTTGTAATCTAATCATCCTAACATGAAATCTTGCAGCCAGAAACTAATAAAAACACGAGTGTCGAAATAAATACTGGGAGAGGGGATGGAGGTAACCATGTGGTAAGGCAAAACCTTTGAAGGGAAGGGAGTAAATGTTGATTTAGTTTTCGAAGAAAGAGTCATACCTTCAAACGCTTTGATCTGATCTCGTCTGTTTAGAGCATAGATCTCCAAACTATCGATCGCACTCTACTGGTAACTGGAGGTGAATTTCCAGACAGCAGTTGGGCTGACTGACCTAATTTGCACTACTCATCTGAATGAGTCACAAAAAAGAAGAACTAGTGACCCGCGTACTTGCCATTCAGTCAGTGTCTGCTCATATAGGAGCAAGGTTATTTTATGACTACAGTCAAAAAGGTTCGAGAACCACTGCAATATGCTGTAGAACCGAAAAATAAAATGAGAGGGGGTTTCATGCAGCTGTATGGTTTGAATTAGTGCTATCCCAATTGTTAAAAATAGAAAATTTCAAGTAAAAACTAAAAAATAAAGATCGAAGACAAAAGACCGAAAAACTATAGACACGAAAATTAAGAACCAAGAAAATATATAAAAAAAAACTTTTTCCCATGCTGACCAATAGTCTGCGTTGCCCAGGTACCGATTTCCTGATTCGATGCCTTCGGCCGGGAATACAATGCGTGGTTGGGGAAGAAAATATCTAATTACTTAAACTCTACTATGTACGAAACAGAAAAGATTCCAAAAGGTAACTAAATGAATGAACTCAAGATATTGCATTTTTAATTTCATTTTCAATTAGCTACATAAAAAGTTTCTGACCTAACCTTTTTTCTTGGGCTGTCAGACGACTTTAGAGGATTATAAAGAAAATTCATTTGATCTCCTCTGAGAAACTTATCTCAAATCAAATTGATTGACAATGTCCCAATGGATATGTGGATCTTGGAATCAAAAAAACTAATACAATCAAACATTTTATAATTTCTAACATTCTCTGTCTTGTTGAACTAATCCAATATTCTTTGAAATTAATTTGGTATTTTACATTGAACAAAAGATCCTGTCATGGAAATATCCAGAATTTTGGTTCGGAGGGGTGGTATTTTTTTCCAGAGAGGGGAATTAAAACAACAAATTAAAAAAAACGAGTCAGACAAAAGTTCGGGGGAGGGGGGTTGAAATTCCCTAGACCCCCCTATATACGGCCTTGTGAATGAGCAAAAAGTTTTTCATGCGTGAAATATGTACTTATTCTCAATTGCTTATACACAGCTTCCATCTCGCGAACATGAGCAGGAACAATTCTTAAGAATTTTGGCTGTAAAAAGAATTATCAAATATGCACTAAGCAGAAAGATTACTTTGAGTTGCTTTCGCTATTTAAGGGAGTACATTCACAATCCTAGTCAAACTTTTTTATATCAATTATCAGTAGCAGTATTATTTTGGACATATCGAAAACCAAGAGTAAGCTAAAAACATACTCTTTGTGTCAAAAAGAAAAGAATTTTTAACTGTGGTTTGCTTCCTTATAGGGATGCCCTTTGGGGAATGGTCAGGGGCACTATGCAGTAAGATACACAATTTCATAACATGTATATTAGGATATTTATCGTTCTTATTCCCTGAAATGGCACATTACACATTAGTTTCAATCAAATACAAGTTACAATTGCTTTTCTGAAAGTTCCGTTACAGGGTTAATGAGACTATAAAAAAGCTGTTTCTTGCAGCAAAATTAAAGAGCTAGCATTTCATTTATATGAGCTTATTTTACTTCAGTTTTACTTAGCAAACAAAACGAATGAACATAATGAATCCAACTAATTACCATCAAAGTTAAAGAAGTCTCACTTAAGCTGAACAACGGCCAGCACACATCAAACAGTTGTTTTTGCTTTTAAAATATTTGTACTGAAACCTCACCAAAAGTTCAAACTAAAAACTTAAAATAAGCACTGACACAGCTTCAAAGGATGAACAAATCCGGAACAACGAACGTTACTCGTAATTTAACTTCGTTTTGACGCTCCTACAAAGTCCTAAAATAATGACTGTCGCATAAAAAAAGAAAAGATTAATGTCCAAAATAAAGAAAGATAATTTAGAATTTGCAGGTTCATCTGTCTCCGTACAATATTTTTTTGTATTTGTCCTTGATGGAACATTAACTCCTTTAGTTTTTGAACGTTTGATTATGGTTAAGGTTCTAGAAAATAACACGTCATGCTAAAATTTATTATGGTACTCTAACCTTTAAATTCGTAAGGGTGAGTATTGCACATTAAAGATGAGCAAAATTAATCCGTCTATGCCAATTTTTGATGATCCGTGGGAATCTTGCAACCCAGGAAATAATTTCCACAAAGGTCAAATGTTTATGCAATTCTTCAGCACGCCGAGTTCCAACAGAATTGAAGGAGTTCTATGTGCGATTCCTTGCTACAGTTAAGCCAGTCCTTCCTTCACACAGCTGAACCTTCTTGCAAAAACCCATATTTTGTACTTCTCATCCAAGCTTATTACTGGCTGTGTCAAAATATTTTAACTGTGTGGTGGAAAATGAACGTGTTTTAAAATTATTGCCATGAGGGCTGTGGGGGGGGGGGGTCTTGATCCTTAAAGACCTAATTTCCAAAACTTTCAACTACGTTGAATAAAATGGCTATCTAAAAAGTTTGATTGGATGTGTTTGGGGAAAAGGTGGACGAGAGAGGGGGGTTAGTTGCCCTCAAATCACTTTCGACTATTAAAAGGGGTAATAGCCCTTTGAATTTCCAATCGAATGAGCAGCCTTTTTTGAAGTTTCTACGACAAACATTTCAATAAAAACTTATATGCCTCCAGGGCATAACTTATAACTCATGCCCTGAAGACTGTGGGAGGAGTGTCCTGCTCGAAGGTATAATTTCCTGAACTTTAAACTGTGCGAAACAAAATGGCTATCTCAAAATTTGATTGGATGTGTTTGGGAAAATAATGGGCTTGGAAGGGGTGTTAGTTGCCTTCCAATCAGTTTTGACTATTAAAAAGGGCACTAGCCATTTCAATTCCAATCGAATGAGCCCTTTTTGAAGTTTCGACGACAACACGTTCTATAAAAACCTTATATGCCCCTGGGCATAACTTACAACCCTTGCCCTGAGGGCTGTGGGGGGTTGTCATCCTCAAAGACCAAATTTTCAGAAATTTCAACTACGTTGAACAAAGTGGCTATCTTAAAATTTTGATTGGATGTGTTTGGGGAAAAGGTGGGCGTGAGAGGGGGGTTAGTTGCCCTCCAATAACTTTCGACTATTAAAAAGGGCACTAGCCCTTTAAATTTCCAATAGAATGAACCTTTTTTGAAGCTTCTACGACAACGCTTTCTATAAAAACCTTATATGCCCCCAGGGCATAACTTACAACCCTTGCCCTGAGGGCTGTGGGGGAGTGTCCTCCTCAAAAACATAATTTCTATATGGAAATCAACTACGCTGAATAAAATGGCTATCTAAAAAATTTTATTGGATTTGTTTGGGGAAATGGTGGGCGTGGAAGGGGTGTTAGTTGCCTTCCAATCAGTTTCGACTATTAAAAAGGGAACTAGCCATTTCGATTTCCAATAGAATGAGCCCTTTTTGAAGTTTCTACGACAACGCTTTCTATAAAAAGCCTTATATGCCCCCCAGGGCATAACTTACAACCCTTTCCCTGAGGGCTGTGGGTGGTTGTCATCCTCAAAGACCTAATTTCCAGAAATTTCAACTACGTTGAACAAAATGGCTATCTTAAAATTTTGATTGGATGTGTTTGGGGAAAAGGTGGGCGTGAGAGGGGGGTTGGTTGCCCCCCAAAAACTTTATAATATTAAAAAGGGCACTATCCCTTTAAATTTCCAATCGATAGAGCCTTTTTTGAAGTTTCTATGACAACTCTTTCTATAAAAACCTTATATGCCCAAAGGGCATAACTTACAACCCTTTCCCTGAGGGCTGTGGGGGAGTGTCCTCCTCAAAAACATAATCTGGAAATCAACTACGTTGAACAAAATAGCTATCTAAAAATTTCGATTGGATGTGTTTGGGAAAAAGGTGGGCGTGAGATGGGGGTGAGTTGCCCTCAAATGACTCTGGACTATAAAAAGGGCACTAGCCCTTTGAAATTCCAATCGAACGAGCCCTTTTGAAGTTTCTACGACAACATGTTCTATAAAAACCATATATGCCCCCAGGGCATAACTTACAACCCTTGGCCTGAGGGCTGTGGGTGGTTGTCATCCTCAAAGACCTAATTTCCAGAAATTTCAACTACGTTGAACAAAATGGCTATCTTAAAATTTTGATTGGACGTTTTTTGGGAAAAGGTGGGCGTGAGAGGGGGGTTAGTTGCCCTATAATCACTTTCGACTATTAAAAAGTGCACTAGCCCTTTGAATTTCCAATCGAATGAGCAGCCTTTTTTGAAGTTTCTACGACAACACTTTCTATAAAAACCTTATATGCTCCCAGGGCATAATTTACAACCCTTGCCCTGAGGGCTGTGGGGGAGTGTCCTCCTCACAAACATATTTTCTATAAAATGTTCCATATTTTCAATAAAAGGGAAATGGTGGGTGTGAGAGGAGGGTTAGTTGCCGTTCAACCACTTTCGACTATTAAAAAGGGCACTAGCCCTTTCAATTTCCAACCAAATGTGGCCTTTTGAAGTCTATATGGCAAAACTTTCTATAAAAGCCCTATATACCAAACGGCATAACTTACAACCTTTGGCCTGAGGGTTGTAGGAGGGAGGGTTGTCATCCTCAAAGACCTAATTTCAAGAACTGAACAAATTTCAACTACGTTGAACAAAATGGCTATCTTAAAATTTTGATTGGACGTGTTTGGGGAAAAGGTGGGCGTGAGAGGGGGGTTAGTTGCCCTCTAATCACTTTCGACTATTAAAAAGGGCACTAGCCCTTTGAACTTCCAATCGAATGAGCAGCCTTTTTTGAAGTTTCTACGACAAAACTTTCTATAAAAACCTTATATGCTCCCAGGGCATAATTTACAACCCTTGCCCTGAGGGCTGTGGGGGAGTGTCCTCCTCACAAACATATTTTCTATAAAATTTTCTATATTTTCAATAAAAGGGAAATGGTGGGTGTGAGAGGAGGGTTAGTTGCCGTTCAACCACTTTCGACTATTAAAAAGGGCACTAGCCCTTTCAATTTCCAACCAAATGAGGCCTTTTGAAGTCTATATGGCAAAACTTTCTATAAAAGCCCTATATACCAAAGGGCATAACTTACAACCTTTGGCCTAGGGTTGTAGGAGGGAGGGTTGTCATCCTCAAAGACCTAATTTCCAGAACTGAACAAATGAATATCTCAAAATTTTGATTGCATGTGTTTGGGAAAATGGTGGGCGTGAGAGGCGGGTTGGTTGCTCTTCAATCACTTTCGACTATTAAAAAGGGCTCTACCCCTTTCAATTTCAGAACGAATGAGCCCTTTTTGAAGTTTCTACGACAAATCGTTCTATAAAAACCTCATATGCCACAAGGGCATAACTTACAACCCTTGCCCTGAGGGCTATGGGGGGTTGTCATCCATAAAGTCCTAATTTCCAGTACTTTCAAATACGTTGAAAAAATGGCTATCTAAAAATTTTGATTGTATGCATTTGGGGAAATGGTGGGAACGAGAGAGGGGTGTTTTGCCCTCCAATCACTTTCGGCTATTAAAAAGGGCACTAGCCCTTTGAATTTCCAATCGAATGAGCCCTTTTTGAAGTTTCTACGACAACAATTTCTATGAAAACCTTATTTGCCCCCAGAGCATAACTTATAACCCTTGCCCTGAGGGCTGTGGTTGGGTTGTCATCCTCAAAGACCTAGTTTCCAGAACTTTCAACTACGTTGAACAAAATGACTATCTCAAAATTTTGATTGGATGTGTTTGGCTAAATGTCGGGAGTCAGAGGGGGGGTAGTTGCCTTCCAATCACTTTCGATTATTAAAAAGGGCACTAGCCATTTCAATTTCCAATCGAATGAGCCCTTTTTGAAGTTTCTACGACAACAATTTCTATGAAAACCTTATTTGCCCCCAGAGCATAACTTATAACCCTTGCCCTGAGGGCTGTGGTTGGGTTGTCATCCTCAAAGACCTAGTTTCCAGAACTTTCAAATACGTCGAGCACAATAGCTGTCTCAAACTTTTGATTGGATGTGTTTGGGGAAAAGGTGGGCGTGAGAGAGGGTTTAGTTGCCCTGCAATCACTTTCGACTATTAAAAATGGCACTAGCCATTTCAATTTCGAATCGAATGAGCCCTTTTTGAAGTTTCTACGACAACGCGTTCTATAAAAACCTTATATGCCCCCAGGGCATAACTTACAACCCTTTCCCTGAGGGCTGTGGGGGGGGGGGGGGCGGGGTTGTCATCCTTAAAAATCTAATTTCCAAAACTTTCAACTACGTTGAAAAAAATGGTTATCTAAAAATTTTGATTGTATGTGTTTGGGGAAAAAGTGGGCGTGAGAAGGGGATTAGTTGCCCTCAAATCACTTTCGACTATCAAAAAGGGCACAAGCTCTTTGAATTTCCAATCGAATGAGCCCTTTTTCAAGTTTCTTCGACCAAGATTTTAATAAAAACCTTATATGCCCCCACGGCATAACTTATAACCCTTGCCCTGAAGACAGTGGGGGGAGTGTCCTGCTCAAAGGTATAATTTCCTGAACTTTAAACTGCGTGGAACAAAATGGCTATCTCAAAATTTTGATTGGACGTGTTTGGGGAAATGGTGGGCGTTGCAGGGGTGTTAGTTGCCTTCGAATCACTTTCGACTGTTAAAAAGGGCACTAGCCATTTCAATTTCCAATCGAATGAGCCCTTTTTGAAGTTTTTACCACAACGCGTTCTATAAAAACTATATATGCCCCAGGCCATAACTTACAACCCATGCCCGGAGGGCTGTGGGGGGTTTTTATCCTCAAAGACCTAATTTCCAGAACTTTCAACTACGGTGAACAAAATGGCTATCTTAAAATTTTGATTGGATGTGTTTGGGGAAAAGGTGGGCGTGAGAGGGGGGTTAGTTGCCCTCAAACCACTTTCGACTATGAAAATAGGCACTAGCCCTTTGAATTTCCAATCGAATGAGCAGCCTTTTTTGAAGTTTCTACGACAACACTTTCTATAAAAACCTTATATGCTCCCAGGGCATAATTTACAACCCTTGCCCTGAGGGCTGTGAGGGAGTGTCCTCCTCACAAACATACTTTCTATCTGAAAATCAAGTACGCTGAACAAAACGGCTATCTCAAAATTTTGATTTGATGTGTTTCGGGAAATGGTTTGCATGGAAGGGGTGTTAGTTGCCTTCCAATCTCTTTCGACTATTAAAAAGGGCACTAGCCATTCCAATTTCCAATCGAATGAGCCCTTTTCGAAGTTTCTACGACAACTTCTTCGATACTAACTGTCCTGGTCTAAAGGAAAAAAATAATTAATAATACATTGTACCAACATCGTTCTTATATGCCCCCAGGGCATAACTTAAAACTCTTGCCCTGAGGGTTTTGGGGGAGTGTCCTCCTCAAAAACATAATTTCTATCTGGAAATCAAGTACGCTGAACAAAATAGTTATCTCAAAATTTTGATTGGATGTGTTTGGGGAAATGGTTTGCATGGAAGGGGTGTTAGTTGCCTTCCAATCTCTTTCGACTATTAAAAAGGGCACTAGCCATTCCAATTTCCAATCGAATTAGCCCTTTTCCAAGTTTCTATGACAACTCCTTTGACAAGAAGCGCCCAGGTATGGAGAAAAAAAACCACTAATAATACATTGCGAACATGGTTCTTTACTTAGGCAGCGCGATTGCGCTGCCTACGATAGGAAGAAACCGAAGACGATGGTGACGGCAACGTTCTTCAGTTCTGGAGACACAATCGCGATGAAATTTCGTACGTCGCCGCACTTGCCAGAAAGTTATTGTCTATTCCTGCGACTAATGTGACTGCAAAAAGACTATTTTTGGTGGTAGGCCTGATAGTGACTATGATAGTGACTTAGAAGAGAAATGGCCTCAGTTCACAACGAGTGGATAAGTTGATTTTCATTCACGATAAATATAGCCACATCCCGTAGTTCTAATATACTTCTGAAGTTTGTCTGAAGGAGTTTTTTTTCGACTTGCACAAATATTCAAAGATAAATGATGAATTTTGTGATACGGTATTCGAAGTTTTGTATACAGTAATTTTCGAGGAATAGAAATACTACTAATTTTGATTATTAATTCTGCTAGAAATACATAGCTCTTAGATATTTCAACTATTCTGCAAGGATTCTGAAATGGCACAGCCATTTATTTTTTACCAGATTTCTACTTCTCTTGATGAATAATTAAGAAGACCAGCGTCCAGCCAGCGACTCGCAAAGTCTCTACCTCATGAATTAGGTAGAATATCTTTTAAATAAAAATGGGATTCGAAGAAGACTCAAATCTTTTCTCGTATAGGTGCAACGCCGGGGACAAGTGGTAATTGTAATAGCAGTGGTAGCATACAAATATTAAATCTTATATGCCCCCAGGGCATAACTTATAACCCTTGTCCTGAGGGCTTCGGGGGGTCGTCATCCTCAAAGACCTAATTTCCAGAACTTGAAACTACATTAAACAAAATGGCCTTCTCAAAATTTAGGATTCAATGTGTTTGGGGAAATGGTGGGTGTGAGAGAGGGGTTATTTACCGTTCAACCACTTTCGACTATTAAAAAAGGGCACTAGCCCTTTCAATTTCCAATCAAATAAGGCCTTTTGAAGTCTATACGGTAAAACTTTCTATAAAAGCCCTATATGCCCCAGGGCATAACTTACAACCTTTGCCCTGAGGGTTGTAGGAGGGAGGGTTGTCATCCTCAAAGACCTAGTTTCCAGAACTGAACAAAATGAATATCTCAAAATTTTGATTGCATGTGTTTGGGAAAATGGTGGGCGTGAGAGGGGGGTTGGTTGCTCTTCAATCACTTTCGACTATTAAAGAGGGCTCTACCCCTTTCAATTTCAAAACGAATGAACCCTTTTTGAAGTTTCTACGACAACTCTTTCTATAAAAACCTCATATGCCACCAGGGCATAACTTACAACCCTTGCCCTGAGGGCTATGGGGGGTTGTCATCCACAAAGACCTAATTTCCAGAACTTTCAACTACGTTGAAAAAATGGCTATCTAAAAATTTTGATTGTATGCGTTTGGGGAAATGGTGGGCATGAGAGAGGGGTGTTTTGCCCTCCAATCACTTTCGGCTATTAAAAAGGGCACTAGCCCTTTGAATTTCCAATCGAATGCACCCTTTTTCAAGTTTCTACGACAAAGCTTTCTATGAAAACCTTGTTTGCCACCAGAGCATAACTTATAACCCTGGCCCTGAGGGCTGTGGTTCGGTTGTCATCCTCAAAGACCTAATTTCCAGAACTTTCAACTACGTTGAACAAAATGACTATCTCGAAATTTCGATTGGATGTGTTTGGGGAAAAGGTAGACGTGAGAGGGGGGTTAGTTGCCCTTCAATCACTTTCGACTATTAAACCTGAGGGTTACAACCCTTAACCTGAGGGTTGCCGGGGAGTGGCATCCTCAAAGATATAATTTCCAAAACTTTCAACTACGGTGAACAAAATGGCTATCTCGAAATTTTATTGGATGTGTTTGGGGAAATGGTGGGCGTGAGAGGGGGGTTAGTTGCCCTCCAATTACTTTCTAGCATTAAAAAGGGCACTAGCCCTTTCAATTTCCAATTGAATGAGCCCTTTTTGAAGTTTTTACAACATCGCTTTCTATAAAAACCTTATATGACCCCAGGGCATAACTTACAACCCTTGCCCTGAGGGCTGTGGGGGGTGGGCGTGTTATCCTTAAAGATCTAATTTCCAAAGCTTTCAACTACGTTGAAAAAAATGGCTATCTAAAAATTTTGATTGTATGTGTTTGGGGAAAAGGTGGGCGTAAGAAGGGGGTTAGTTGCCCTCAAATCACTTTCGACTATTAAAAAGGGCACTAGCCCTTTGAATTTCCAAATCGAATGAGCCCTTTTTCAAGTTTCTACGACCAAGATTTTGATAAAAACCTTATATACCCCCACGGCATAATTTATAACCTTTTCCTGAAGACAGTGGGGGGAGTGTCCTGCTCAAAGGTATAATTTCCTGAACTTTAAACTTGTTGGAACAAAATGGCTATCTCAAAATTTTGACTGGACGTGTTTGGGGAAATGGTGGGCGTGGAAGGGGTGTTGTTGCCTACCAATCACTTTCGACTATTAAAAAGGGCACTAGCCATTTCAATTTGCAATCGAATGAGCTCTTTTTGAAGTTTTTACCACAACGCGTTCTATAAAAACTTTATATGCCCCCAGGCCATAACTTACAACCCCCGCCCGGAGGGCTGTGGGGGGTTGTCAGCCTCAAAGACCTAATTTTCAGAACTTTCACCTACGTTGAACAAAATGGCTATCTTAAAATTTTGATTGGGTGTGTTTGGGGAAAAGGTGGGCGTGAGAGGGGTGTTAATTACCCTCCAATCACTTTCGACTATTAAAAAGGGCACCATCCCTTTGAATTTGCAAATCGAATGAGCCTTTTTTGAAGTTTCTACGACAACGCCTTCTATAAAAACCTTACATGCCCCCGGGGCATAACTTACAACCCTTACCCTGAGGGTAGTGGGGGAGTGTCCTTTTCAAAAACATAATTTCTTCCTGGAAATCTACTACGCTGAACAAAATGGCTATCTCAAAATTTTGATTGGATGTGTTTCGAGAAATGTTGGGCGTAGAAGGGGTGTTAGTTGCCTTTCAATCACTTTCGACTATTAAAAAGGAGTAGAGATGCCCCTATTGAAGCGACGCGAACACATGTGCTGCCATCTACAATTTAGTTTAATGCTGACGGGGCACCAAATAAGGGCATAGCCTCCCTAGGGAGAAAGATTACGTAATGGGGTCAATGACCTCTTTTTCCAAGGTCGATTTATTTGATGTTTCTATGTGTAATAACTCCGGGGCGAAGGTTGCAAATGCGCATTGAATTCTAACAGGAACAATGTTATTGATCTAGGACTCGAGGGGGAAGTGAATTTCCGTGAACTTGATTGCATAATCGTTCGTGAATGTCATGGTGTCCAGAAATAGTATTTGTTGTTGTTGCTCTCGCCCAAATGTTATGACTTTCCCGGAAACAGTTAGATCACGTGTTTCCTTCTCAGCCAATCAGAGGGCTTGTTTACATAACAATTTGACCTTGAGATTTCGTATATAACGGGCATGCAATGTGATTCAATTATCAGAAAGTAAAGTAACCTGACAATGGATAGAACAATTAACATAATTGATGAGCTTGAGGCCTTGGCAACTGCAATTTACCATGTAAGTACATTTTTTATTTTCAAACGAATTTTCCATGGACATCCTCCAGTATACTCAGCTAAAACGTAAATATATTCCTTTACCCCCAACCCCCCCCCCCCAAACCATTGTTTTACAATCAAATTCTCGCAAAAAGAAATAATAATCTTTTCGTTAAATTATAGCCTTTCTCTATTGTGTTTTAAAGTGTATACTGACTTCCGTCACTGTTGTTATTAGCTCGCTCTGGTTTTGACACAAGACTCCAATGTGATGCCTATAATTAGCTATCACCCTTTCCGGCTTACAAACGCGGTCAACGGAACTATTCTTCCGTCAAATTAAAACACAATGATGCAATAATTAAGCTAAGGCCTACACAACCTGTGTGGAAGTAGAGAAACAAGTTATTTTCGAATTAGGGTCTAACAATATCCCCCTCCCTCCCCCATTGTCCTACAACCCCAAATTCTCGCAAAAAGAAATAGCATTTTGATAAATTCCTTCCCTCTATATTTCCAGCTAAATCCCCCCCCTCACTGTTTTTACAATCAAATTCTCGCAAAAAGAAATAATTCTCTTTTCGAAAAATTATAGCCTTCTATATTTCCAGCTAAAGTGACCGCTGACTTCTGTCAATTTTTAGTGAAAATGCCGTTCTGTTTTGACACAAGACTCCAGTGTGTGGTTAAAATTAGCAGTCACCCTTTTCCTATGTGTTTACGAACGCAGCAGCCAAAGTCAAAAGGAACTGTTTCTCCGTCAAAATTAAAACACTTTGAGGCAATTGTAATAATTAGGCGCAGACGCAATGCGCTATTTTGGAGAAGAGAAACAGATTATTTTCAAGCTTTCTTTCGATAAAGTTTCTTTTATATTCCCGGGAGGGGAGCGTGAATCCAGGATTTTTTGCTGGGGAGGGGGTTAGCACTTTTAATAGTGACAAAATAGAAAAGATAATTGTTCCTTATCTTAATTGCTTCTTCGTCATTTAGTGATTTTAGCTATAACATTTGAATAAAAGGTAGTAAGATATGCCTTTCGCTTGAATAAAACACATGATTAACTCAATGAGAGGGTAGACTTAGGGTGGGTTAATTTTCCTAAATTTAGGGGGAGAGAATATGGGTTTTTTGCTTTACTAAAATGCAATACTTTTCTAAACAAAATTGTAGTTAATAACTTTCTTCCTGTAAAAAAGGGACAAATTATTTAGATACTAATTTTTTCTCTTCTTTTTAAGGCCAATTATGAAGAATGCGTGCCCCCTCCATCCAAGAAAGCCAGAGATGACGAGGCAGCCACCATACAGCCCGGTCAAAAACCGAAAAGAGAATGGGTGGCTTCTTATAATATGGAGAACCCTGCCGGCTCATCTATGCAAGATCGTGAAATAGCCGGCCCAGTCTCGCAAGAACATAGCGACGCCGCCCCGTCCACCCTCCAACACACACTACCTGGTCCTTCGGGTGCCCAAGTCCAGAGGGATTATGCAAATGTAAGCATTTTTTCCTACCTTTCTATTTCTTCCAATTTTTAGTCCTTTTCAATCCCACTATAAACATATCTCAGCGGGATATTAACCCCTCACCCCCCAACCATTGTTTTAAATTTCTCTCCCGCGGAGATATCTAAATATAATTTTTTGCAAAGAAACCACTCTTTTCTAATCTTTGCTATCGCTTCGATATTTCATAAGTGAATATTTTTAGGTAATTTCTATTAATAATCACTGCCTTTGAAACTCAAAATGCTATTTTTTCTAATCTTTGCTATTTTCTCTATTGCTATCACATATATTTTTAGGTACCTTTGAAACTCCTTGAATGCTCTTTTTCACATAATTTTGAGAGAGATTATCCCATCTGACACATATTGTCGTTCTAATTTACACTGAATATTTCTATTGTGCCATGTTTCGCTCTTACATAGAATAAAAGAACTCCAATGTCCTAAAATATTAATTTTGCAGACAATTTGTTCTCCGCTATTTCAGAAAACACAGAATTACGCAAAGGCCATTGAAACCTTGATTGACTAAAAACCGCTAATGTAAAACAGGGAAAGGAAATGCCAAAATTATTTATAACCTCGCGCGGGGTGCTTTATGTCAAAACATAGCGGTTTAATGCATAAGAAGTGTATGGGGAAAGTCACTTAACAATTCTCAACATTTTGAAGTTCAAACTCGTTCATCTAACCTCCATAATTTACAACTCATGTGTTCACCGAACCTGTAGAACGGAATTAGAGAGAAACTTGGACTTATGCAGTCTAAGCGAATATTTCAACTTTTGACGGGCATTGTGTAAAGGGGGGCAGGGAGGCATGTGGTGGGGCCGGGGAAGCGATGTGGGAAGCGCCGGGGGAAGCGCTGTGGGTCCAAGAAGCGCCACGGGTCAGGGAAGCGCCACAGGATGCGCCACGGGCCAGGGAAGCGCCACGGGAAGCGCTGCGAGAAGCGCTGCGGGAAAGTGCCGCGAAAAAAAAAAATTTAACACTGAAAATAAACGAACAAATTGTCGCCTTCTATGTCATATCTTAGATTATCTTCAGTTGTATTAACCAAATGTTATTAAGCAATAATAATCCAAATTTTAAAAGCAGTAGGGGATGATTTGAACACTTTGAAAATAAGCTATTTTTTCATTTGTAGGTTGTCCTGGTTCCATACTCCCCATCTCCCCCCTGCTCGTCAGTTGGAGAAGGAGAAGAAGATGCATCTTTGGAGTTCATTCATGACAATCCACCAATCAGTGAATGGTATGATAACTCCATTGAAATTCCATGTGATATTGATGATTTACTAGCAAATTATTTTAATGTAGATAGTAGCACGGTTGAGCAGGGTAAAATAGCTAATTCAGATTTGGACTTGCCTTTGTTAAGTCCAAACACATTGCAAATTTTAGACGATTTTACCCGGGAATTAACAGGGAACCCTCCAACCTCCGATACCATAACGACTCCACTTCGAACAACTGAAGTGGAGCATTCGCCAGATATTGTTGAACAGCTTGGGGGAGGGGGTAATATACAAGAGGGGGATGGGGGTACAACTCTCCCAGACTTTCAGCTGTCCAACAGAATTTTAAATAATATAGTTGTTTTCACTGCAACGTTTGGTGATCCTTTTAATTCGCTTTTGTGTGGTAATTTTGTTTATGACCCTGTAGAAATTGTACACAACTATGTAGACAAAATTCGTGCACTTCTGGAGAATCAAATTCAGTTGTGGGGAGGTAGGGATTCAATTAAGGTCTCCATTGTTCTAAAAGTGTTTTATTTAAATGAGGGAAAAAGTGAGGTTTACTATCATTTTATACATTCCGAGATGCGTTTGGTTTATTCAAATTTGGAAAATTTTGAGGGAGCTTTCATAGATTGGGTGGATCAAATTATAACGCATCTCGAGAACTTTAATGAAAACGGTAGTGGATCTCTAGTTCTTTTTGTTGAAAATTTAAGCGTAAATATTTGTAAAATTAAGAAAGATTTTATTTTAAGAGGGGGGGCAGGGTCTGAGAGGTCAGTAGTTTTAAAATATAATCCAGATCTAGTAGGTTGTCAAGGTGTCCAGCGGATTCGTTTTGAAACAGATCAAAAGTGTTTCCGATATGCTTTCCTCATATCAGCCTTTCAGCCTCTAGCAGATGACGCTACCAAGAAGAATTTAGACAATTGGGCTATACATGGGAAGGAAGGGTCCGATTTCCCAATTGTAGATTTTTCTTGCCTAGAAGGAAAATACCCAGTAACGTTAAGATCTATTGACATGTTTGAAAGGGCTAATGCCCATTTGAATATTGGCGTTACTGTGGTACAATATGAAACAGAATTTGAAGATAGGGTTCGTTCAAAAAAGAAGGGGGTGGTTTTCCCCGTAAGGGGTCCCTCAGTTGATTTGGTTAAACACTGGGTTTGGTTGCTTTACACGCCACCTAGTCAACCGAACACAATCGGTCATTTTAACCCTATCACTGACATTAGTAGAGTTCTGGGGGAGGGTAAGAAACAGAGTGCCCGTTTCTACTGTCCAACATGCCTCTCTAAATTTTGGACTGAACTAAAGTTACAAAATCACATGAGGCATTGTAGCCGCCACGGCTACCAGACAGTGGAAACGGTTTCAGGGGATAGGGTCATTCTACGATTCAAAAATTTTCAAAATACCCTTCTCCAGTGCAACAAAATATCTTTGGATTGTGAAGCTAAGCTGGTGGAGGTGAATGACCCCCAATTTCCAAACCGAGTCAAAGAACATCAGGCTATTGCAGTGTCCTACGCCCACGCGCAAAGAGACAGTTCTAACACCATGCAGTTGTTAGAAATAGTTGAAACATTGGATGAGCGGGAGTGCATGGACAAGGCACTGACTAAACTGATTGGCACGGCTAATGGTGCTATTTCTCGTTTGAGAAATACCCATTATCCAATGGTGTTGTCTGCAGAGGATCGTCTCGCGATTAAAAATCAAGAAATATGTTGGGTTTGTAAGGGGGAGTTTGCAGAGGAGGGGGATAAGGGGTCTAAAGGGAAACGTGGGGGGAGGGGGAAAGTCAGAGACCATAATCACTTGTGGCAGGAAATATCCTCGGGGGGTAGTAATTTTAGGGGGGTTGCGCATCAATTGTGTAATTTAAACGTTAGCCAGCAGTTTTTTATCCCTGTTTTTATTCATAATTCCAATTATGATTTGAAATTTATTTTACCGGCACGTATGCACAGGGAGGGAGGGGGAGTAGATAGTCCATGGGTAAATAGTTCATTTACCTACAACATAATTCCCAAATCGGCTGAGAAGTTGCTGCTTCTCGAGCTGAAATGGCAGGCAGTGGATAATGGGCATATGTGCTGGAATAAAATCAGGTTTTTAGATTCCTTTAGTTTTTTCCCCAAGGCATTGAGTCAATTGATTCAAGTGCAAAAAAGCGACAATTTTGATAGCTTTACCTTGCTTAAACAGCACTTTCCAGACAGTGAAATGTATGACCTGTTGACCTGCAAAGGTATATACGCATACGATTATTGCTGCTCTGGCGCTCGCTTAAGTGAGGAGAAACTACCTCCAATTGAAGCTTTTTACAATTCACTGACCAACAGTGAATGCACAGCCGAGGAGTATGAGTTTGCCAAGAAGGTGTGGTCCAAGGGGGATTGTAAAAATGGGTGGGATTATTGTAGACTGTATTTGGCCAGTGACGTTCTAACTCTGTTGGATATAGTATGTAAGAACACAGACCAGATCTATTCAGAGTTCGGGTTAGATATAGGATATTATTTTTCTACACCCCATTTAGTAATGGATTTAATTTTAAAAATTAGCAGGGAGGAAATAGGCCTAATCACCGACGTAGATCAGCACCTTTTTGTAGAGCGTTCAATGAGGGGTGGGTATGTTTTTCATGGGGACCGCGTCTTATCAACCGATCCGAGCGGACAAAGCACCGGTGCAAAGTCAAATGCAGTGTTCTTGAACATGAACTCATTGTACCCCTCGGCAATGTCCCACTACTCTTTGCCGTGTGGGAACTATCAATGGCTTGAGAATCCTTGTGAGTTCCCCGACATTACCACCGTCGAGGACAATGGGCCACAAGGATGGTTCTTTGAAGTTGATGGTCACATTCCGCTGGCGCTTCACGACTCAGTCAAAGACTTTGTCTTTCCCTGTATCAATCGGCCGGTGAGCAGGGACTCTCTGAGCCCCTACAATCGTTCATTGGTTGAGGATATGGGGATGCACTGGACTCCCTCTAAACAGAAACTGATTGCTGATTTGGACCCTAAGGAGAATATCGTTGTTCACCATGTGCTTTTGCACTGGATGGTGAGCAACGGCTTCAAGATCACCAAAATACATAGGGTCCTGCAGTTCAATCAGCGACCCTACTTGAAAACGTTTATCGACACCTTTGTCGATAAACGCTCTAAGGCAAATTCAAAGGTGGAGAAGGAAATGTATAAGCTCATTCTAAATTCAGCGTTTGGCAAAATGTGTGAAAGCGTTCGTAATAGATCTCGCTGCGACGTCGTGACTGACCCTCTAGAGTGTGCACGAATTATTGCCGACCCCAATTTTACATCGTTCACGAGCATAGAGGCCGGCATGGTTCTTCTACACAGGCGAAAGCGAAATGTGGTACTGAACAAGAATATTGCAGGCGGCAGTTCAGTACTAGAAATTTCCAAAAAGCATCATTGTTGTCGTTCTTTTACAATGTGTGCAAGGTGCAATGGCCACGGGAGGGGAGGTTCAAGTTTACTATGGGGATACAGATTCTCTGCTGTTAAAGGTAAATGGGACTGAATTGGATTTATTGGGTGATTTGCAAAAGGGGGTGCACATCAGCTCGCGGATGGATTTCACCAACTGGAATCCATCTCTCTACCCCGAGCTGGTGAAACGTCAAGCCCCCAACCAACTATTAATGTTAAAATCAGAGACGGGGAGTGATTTGATATCCCGGGGGGTGTTCCCGGGCCCCAAAGTTTATTGCGTTGAAACTCATAGTGGGGAAGAAAAGAAGGCGTGTAAAGGGGTGCCTACACATTTTGTAAAGAGCAATTTCAAAATGAGCGTGTACAGAGACTGTGTAGAAAGTAGCCTAGTGCCAAGAGCACAAGTGCTTGCAATTCGCTCTCTACAGTATAGAAATTATACTGTGAGAGTGGAAAAGAATGCAATGTCGTGTATATCCGACAAGGTCTATGTGCTCGAGAATGGTGTGAGTGTCCTACCCCACGGCCACTACCGTATTTCAGATCGAGTTGAATGCATTGACTATCGCAATCAACTTGGTCTGGATAAATTAACCTAATCTGACTAACCAACTAACCACCACTCAACCTGTACATAAATTAACTAACCTAACCAACCAATCTAACCACCTTAACTCAACCTCATCTAACCATCACCACCACTAACCCAACCTCAACCACTAACCTAACCCGCAGTAGCAGTGACGACAACTATTGTTTTTCGCCCCGCGGCCCCCAGGGGGGGGGGGGGGTCCCTTCCCACGGCTGCCCAGGGGGGGGGGATCCAACACACCTTTAAATTCATAATGTTCAACTGTGCTAGTTTTCCAAGTGTATTTTGTTGTACAAAAAGTGTTGTATAGAAAAGTGTTTGTTGTTTTGTTTTTTTTTGTACAGAAAAGTGTTTAAGTTGATGATGGACAAAAAGTGTTGTTGTTGTACAGAAAAGTGTTTAAAGACAAAAAGTGCTGCTGATGGACAAAAAGTGTTTTATTTATAAAGTGTTATCATTGCCCTGTGTTCATGTTGACTGCAAATAAAGTTTTCATGTTGACCACCATGAAATTTTGTCACGTTGAACAAGTGTTATTATTTTTATCGTTGTGCAGTTCATGTTGACTGCAAATATTTGTTTTCATGCAGTGTCGAAATAAATGCTGTCATGAAATATTGTTTTTTTTTTGTTGTTGTTCTTGAATAGATAGATCTATGGGAAAATTACTACTTATTCATTGAGCACATATGATTTACAGTTAGTTGTAGTCCGACTGTTGTCCCCAACAGCAGCAGCAGCATGTATCAATTTAAAACACCCTTCAGATCGTTTCTGTGTGATCCCTCAATGTCGGGGAAAACAACACTTTTAGCTAGAATAATTCAAAATTGTGATAAAATGTTTTTGGAAAAACCGAAAAAAATCTACTATTGCTATAGTATTTGGCAGGAGTCCTATGATAAAATAAAAGCTATTGCCACAACCATACCAATACAATTCATACGAGGACTTGATGTTTTCAATAGTATTGAATCGAACTCGTGGCTGATTATTGATGATTTGGCTGAATCCATTGAACAGTTCTCACAGGAAATGCTACAACTGTTCACCGTTCGCTCCCATCATGAAGACATTTCCGTTACCCTAGTTCTACACAATCTGTTTCATCAGAGCAAATGTATGCGAACCCTTGCTTTGAATTGCACCGTCTATATTATCTATCGAGTTGTTCGTGATTCTAGCTCGCTCATAACTCTCAATAAGCAGATATACCCTGGCGCCCCTAAATTTCTGTTGTCAGCGTACACTCAGGCGACTAGCAAGCCCTACGGTTACATTTTGCTGGATCTTAATCAGAGCACACCCGAGGATCTACGTGTAGTCACCGACATTTTCAACAATGAAATTACAGTATATCTTCCGGTGAACAGTAGAAAAGACTATTAGTCGCCATTATGACACTGAAGAAACTACACGAACAACGGCATCTGTTTTCCGTTTTAAGCACTTCAAAACCATTGCTTAGGAAGGCTATACTCAAACATGGGGTTGACAATGATTTCATTAATCTAATGTCTGAACTTTGTTTAAATTTAACTGAGGGCAATGTTCAACTGCCAGAAGGTGTTAGACAACAGACAAAGCAACATCGTTCCACTGTACGCGCCTTGGCTTGTAAAAACAAGGGAAAAAAATTTAAAAGAAAACGGCTCCTTCAAGCAGGCGGTAGCTTTTTCACACTTTTATTACCGATAATTGCAGGACTTGTAAACAGTTTTCTCTAGAGAGAGAGAATGGCAAAACTCTATAAATTGACACCATTTGAACTTGTCCTCTCGCCCATCGAACATTTTGAAGACAATCTAAGCAAATTCATTAACGATGAGAATATTGCCGATGACAAAAAACTGCTTTTACTTCAAGATGCATTGCGACGTGTGGACAAACATAAACCATATCGTGAGAGACCCATCGTCGCCGATCTCTCTAAACAGGAAACATCTCCTCAAGATTCTGCAGCAGCATCAAAGGAGAAGGAATTGAATTCAATTGTATTGAAAATTGGAAACCTATTGCCATTGACCTATCGAGAACAGAGTAAAAGAGTATTATCTTATCTCATGTTGGAAACTGCTGGTGATCAAGTTCAAGTCGAGAGCACAGGGAAACGAATTATAATTCAGGGAAAAAGTTATAATCTAGTTGATTTAATTTGTGATATGGTGACGAATCGTAAAGGACTCTTATCCTTTGACGATAATCTATACACCTTTCTGTGTGCAATAAACTTTCCCAAAAGTCTTATTGGCAATAAGCAAATTCTAAAGAAACTAAGAGAATATAGTCCTCCAACAACACCATTTAAAAAAGAAGAAGATTAAATATTTGAAGATACTAGCAGCGTCACTGATTTTACAACACCTGTGGCTGCTAGTCAAAAGCGAAGACGAATTGATTCACCCACCAGTGTGCAAAAGGGGAGTGGACATTACACTACGTGTTTACGCTCAAAATGGATGAAGTTTTGAAAGGTGTCTATGAAAATATTGGTGAGGTGGGAAGTTTAAGTTCTCCCAAAACGCTTTCCAAAGCTGTCTCCGGCACCACATTGAAAAAAGCAAAAGAGTATCTAGAAAATGAATCGAGTTACACATTGCATCGAAATCACAGGCTTCGCAGTAAACAATATCGACAAACTAAAGCCTTTTTCCCTCTGCATATAATGCAAATGGATCTTTTAACTCTAGACGCACTTCAACAACGTCACAATGCCCCCTACAAATATATTCTGGTGGCAATCAGTGTCTTTAGTCGCTATGCCTATGCCATTCCACTGCGGTCAAAGAGAGGTGTTGAAGTTGCTCGGGCCATTGAAAGTATTCTAGAACAGGATTCGTATAGAAAAATTCAATCGGATCGTGGCAGTGAATTTGTTAATCCCCATGTGCAAAAGGTTCTTTTGAAATATAATACAATACTTTATCATAGTCACAGTCCGATAAAGGCTGCATTGGCTGAACGATTAATAAGAACGATTCGTCTATTAATTTCAAGATATTGCACATTGAAAAATACACCGGCTTTTATTCATGATTTAGATAAAATCATGCAGATATACAACCATCGACCCCATCGATCTCTGTCCAACTCTACACCAACGGATGTTCATTATAGTGAAAATACATTTGATGCTTTTCTAAAGCAATACTCCAATGGCAATGAGAAGAAGAAAAAGAAGAAGAAATTCAATGTTGGTGATACTGTTCGAATTAATAGAACCACCAATATTTTTGAAAAGGGGAATTATTTATGGAGCACTGAACTTTTTAAAGTGTCCAAAATTCTGGACACCATACCCATAACTTATCGGCTGCGAGACACCAAAGATGATGAGATTCTCGGCGGTTTTTATGAATATGAACTGCAAAAAGTTAGAAACACTAGTGAAATTTATCAAATTGAAAAGATATTAAAGAGTCGTACACGCCATGACAAGAGACAGTTGCTTGTTCGCTGGCTAGGATACAACTCAGATTTTGATTCTTGGGTCAGTGCTGAAGATATTGACAATGCCCAATGATTTCTATGTGACTTTCATGTCCAATGTTTCCGATCCTCTCTACAACGACTTGAATAGAACAAGTGATTTTTGGACAAAACTCTCCCCCACCATCAAATTCGACGACGGAAAGTATGAAGTGGCTCTTGTTGACTGTATTCTCAAAAATACCTATGACATCTTGAGAAAGGATCGTAAATATGATATAAAAATTAGACCCTATGATTGGCCGCCGCCACCAACAGGTAATCAAGAACAAATTCAAAAAACCAATTGGATGGATTATCCATATATTGAATTACCCTACGAGGAACTCACCTGTATGAATGATTTATGTCGTACTATTAATAAAAGAATTTCCGCTCGTAAAAAAGGAGCTTTTCATTTCAACTATTCAAAGGAGGAGGGCAAGATCTACATTAGTTCACCTATTGCCAGTGAAAAGGTTATTCTCAATGATAATCTAAAGGATGTTCTTGGCTTTAAGCTCAATATAATCAATGGTAAAAGTGCCGGAAACACTAATTTCATTTTTGCTGACTACCCGCCTGCCTTCACCACAGACACCTGTATATTTCTCTACGCTTCATTTGTGGAAACATCTCGGGTTGGTAATTCAAATGTTCCCCTCCTACGAGTTCTTGAACGAAAAACCAATCAAGAACATATTCATCACTACAATATAAAGCATCTTCAGTATATTCCCGTAAACACTTCCTATTTGGAACTCTGTCAGTTAACACTAAGAACCGAATTGGGTGATCCCATAGCAATTTCAAAAGGTTTGGCTGTGATTACATGCCATTTTCGACCCATCGTTCAACAACAAGATGTCTAATAAAAAAGTGGTATTCACTTGTCCTGATATTGACTGCTATGTTAATACTCTTGGCCCAAGACAACAGGGCAATGGAATGGACTATTACAAAGGTCGCTCGTCAATGTCTGGCTACGGTCTTGGCAGCTGGTTTACTAAGCTGTTTCGCTCTTCACTACCACTGGCTAGAAAATATCTTGTACCGGCTGCGACAGATTTTGCATCCTCTACACTATACGATTGGGGCTCTGGCAAGGATTTTTAAAAAAGTGCTAAGGAAAATCTTAGGTCCAGTGCGCGAACCCTTGGCGAGAAATTAAAGCAGAATGGTAAAGGTTTAAAAAGGTCAAGAAACAATACATCCCTCATCAGTCTCTACTCAGGTCGAAAACGAAAGACATCCCTCTTGCCAAAGAAAAGAAGGAAAAAGCCGACACGTAGTGTAACCAGAAGCCCCAGGAAGAAAATTGTCAGATCGAAACTAGATTTCTTCTCCTAAAATGTCCTACCTACCACATAAGGATTCTCAACCTTCAATCACCGCCTCATTGAATCTATTCAATGCCGAAAATGTTGATGTGAGTGTCAAGCATGGATACTATGAACAATTTTATCCACTACAACCCCTCTCCGACAATATCCACTTTCAAATTTATTCCAATGAAGACTACTTCATAGATTTATCGTCCACATTTATAGATTTACAAATGAAAGTCCGGAAATCCGATAATACAATGCCAATTCGGGGCGATGGGATATCCTATGAAAATTGTATACTCCATAATTTATTTCGTCAAATTAGTGTCTACATCAATGGCACGCTGGTGAGCACAAGCAACAATCTCTCAAATTATGCAAGCTATATGCAATTCATGCTGATGACACCCAAGTCATACAAGGAATTGAGAGGCGCCTCCAATGGATATGAATATATTACTAATACTGATAGTACAGATGCACTTAAAAATGCTACAACTAGTGAATTACATCTAGTTGGAAAAATATATCATGAAATATTTAATATACCCCAATGGCTGCCGCCCAATGTTAAAGTGGATATAAAATTGACGCTTGCACCCTCCAATTTCATATTGAGAAAAGAACTTGCTGGCAATCCCGATGTAAGTCTCTCCCTCAGCTCAGCAATACTACATGTACGCAAACAGCAGGTTATGAGTTCTGTTGCTTTGGCCGTGGAAAAACTGAGAGCCAATGGCAACAATATTAAACTACTTGTTCCTCATACAATCACCAATCAACGTCATATTGCAATGGGGTCACGCACCTTCACCGATTCATCCTTTATCAATGGCGAAATCCCCTCGAAATTGGCTTTGGCCTTTGTAAAAAGCGCCAGTGCAATAGGATCATGGACTGAATGTCCACATAAATTCGAGATGTTTGGACTTTCATCTCTTGTGTGCAAAGTAAACGGCATCCCACTCTACAATCTATCTTTTGATAGATCCTATAGAACATTGTATGAGTTGACCATACAAACCCTAGATCATGATTCGCAACTATTTGAAAATGGTATAACCGAAGATATGTTTGCTAAAACACATGGTATCATTGCACTGGATTTGTCGGGTACACAGGATATGAGTATAGTACGTACGGGGAGTGTGCTTTTAGAGTGTACATTTGCAGACCCATTGGCTGAGAGTATTGCACTAATCTCACTAAACCTATATGAAACCTATTGGGAAATCACTCCCGAAGGCAGTGTTCTACTAGACTTGGCACCATGAACACCAGTCAAATAATCAATGTATTTAATATGGACCCCTACATGTCCCAGTACAAATCCTATTGTCTGCCCTCAGACTATCTTGGAAAAATTCAAAGCGCGAACAATACCTTGATTATTGTTAATAGCAGTCCATCGACTGTGCTGACGGGTCATTGGCTGTGCATCTTTCAAACAATGAAGACGATTGAATTTTTTGATCCTCTTGGTCTACCCTATACATTCTACACACCCCACATCAGCAACTATATTGAGAGCAGTGGGAAAACTATTATTCAAAATCGAAAGAGGGTGCAGGATCTAACGACTAAAAGCTGTGGCTTCCACGCACTACTATATTTTGTGTTCCGATGTCGCCGCTATACTTACAAGCAGTTTCTCCACATTTATGGTGACAATCCCCGTCTGAACGACTTTCTAGTGGAAAATATCCTCTCAGACCTATATAGTATTGATTTCAGTGCCCTAAGAGTAAAGTGCTTAAAAAATGTTTGTGAATTTGTTTATTAATAAAATGTATATATATACAACAATGTCTTTAAATCTTCACTTTAGATTTCTTCATCTTCGATGTATAGGCAACTGTCGTGAACCACTAATGCTGGTAAATCATTTGGATTCACTGTATATTGATCTTGATTGATTGCAAAGTCAGGGTCACATTTTCTACAGTACAATGTAACTTCACTCTTGTCATATCTCTTTGTATAGTCAATGATACTATTTGCATTCATATTATGAAATTCACGAGTTTCAATCTGTCTATTTGAAGCAATATCACATACAGTGTTTTCAAATGGTGAATCACATTCCGTCACAGCCAAATAAAAATCACTTGGTTTATAGTCATAGTAGGCAGTGTCATCACAGCGATGACGTAGAAACCAGATTGTCTTGTTACCCCAACAGTTGAATCGTAGACCAGATTCCTCTTCCCAGAATAATTTAAATCCGCGACGATACCAATCTCGTAGAAATAAACTAAAATCACGTTTGGGATTCTTTCCAATCATAGCGGGGTAAGTATTCTCCCACTGATCACATTTATCATAGTGACAATTGGAGCACAGGTGCCCTCTAGGATGAGAGTCACACACCTCCTCAAGACATGAATTACATCCTTTAATTTGTACTGCATAACCTCTATGTAATTTACAAGGATTACATAATTTACACTTTTCACTATAGTCATCAATAATTGTACAATTCTCACATTGAGTCCAACTGCCAAGAGTGTACATGCACAATGGACATATATAGAACATTTTTCGGTTTCCGATGTCAACTCACTCACAGCTAAAACGAAACTGATCCTCTTCGTTCGATAAATTCAAAGTGGAGGAAAGGGAGAGGAGTAGCTCAGTGACACTACCTCTTTCGAATGATGTGGGAGCCATCTACATTGAATCCACTGGCAATATTTTCAAAAGTATATCCACAATATGATTCTGCTTTGTTTCAATTAATATATCAATAAATTGACTATAAGCATTTGAATCACATTTTAAAAGTTTCATACAATAGTCCAATGGGGGAGAATCACTCCTCATTATATTGTCAAGTGTTCCCGGACAAGAGAATATCCTGCGTTTAAGAGATAACTCGTGAAAATCATCATCCAAAATCAAATGTTTTTCCATAAACACTAGATTTGATCTAATTCTCTCTTTCTCAAATTTATTCATTTTTCAATCCTTTCACTCTGACTGCTGACTCTAGACTGACCCTGATTCGTTAGCCCTAAGCGGAAAAGAAAGGGAACATTATCGATTTCGAAACAATTTTATTGAATAATTACAACAACATCAATAATACAGAGCATGTACAATTAGCGATACTGTTTATTGTCTTCGATATGTTTCACTAATGCACTTAAAGCACATTGAAGTCTATTCACATGTGCTATATCAACTTTAGCGGCGAAACATAATTGATCCTCCATTTTAAATTTGCTCAAGGATATCACATATCTTGCATATACTGCATCCCATTCCAGACAAAGCCGTGAACCTTTCGTGATTTCCACCGCAATGTTTGGTGCTCTTGTACTATTATCATCAACTCCACTATCAACTTCTAATAGGGTAAACATTCCACTCGCCATCAACACAAATATATATCCAAATGAGTAAAGTCAAACTGTTCTTCTTCTTCTCACTCCTTGAATTCTATTCACAGACTAATAAAACTCTAGCAAAAATCCTTTCCTTATATTCCCTCCGCCGCTAATATGTAAACAAGCCCTCTGATTGGCTGAGAAGGAGACACGTGATCTAACTGTTTCCCGTTATCGGATCAATAAAATTCCCAATCGATTACGCAATCAATTTCTCGGAAATTCACTTCCCCTCGAGTCCTAGATCAATAACATTGTTCCCGTTAGAATTCAATGCGCATGTGCAACCTTCGCCCCGGAGTTATTACACATAGAAACATCAAATAAATCGACCTTGGAAAAAGAGGTCATTGACCCCATTACGTAATCTTTCTCCCTAGGGAGGCTATGCCCTTATTTGGTGCCCCGTCAGCATTAAACTAAATTGTAGATGGCAGCACATGTGTTCGCGTCGCTTCAATAGGGGCATCTCTACTAAAAGGGCACAAGCCACTCCAATTTCCAATTGAATGAGCCCTTTTCGAAGTTTCTACGACAATTTCTTCGATACGAAGTGCCATGGTCTAAAGAAAAAAATAATAAATAATACATTGTGCCAACATCGTTCTTATATACCCCCAGGGCATAACTTAAAACCATTGCCCTGAGGGTTGTGGGGGAGTGTTCTCTGCAAAAACAGATTTTCTATCTGGAAATCAACTACGCTGAACAAAATTGCTATCTGAAAATTTTGATTGGATGTGTTTGGGGAAACGGTGGGCGTGGAAGGGGTGTTAGTTGCCTTCCAATCACTTTCGACTATTAAAAATGGCACAATCCACTCCAATTTCCAATCGAATAAGCCCTTTTTAAAGTTTCTACAACAACTCCTTCGGTACGAAGTGCCCTGGCATGGAAAAAAAAAAATAATAATAATACATTGTGCCATTATCGTTCTTTACATAGGCGGCGCGATTGCGCTGCCTATGATATATCTGACTACGAAGTATGACTAAATGCCTTTTGAGCAAGAAAGTGAATGATGGCGGTAATCAAACAGTTCGTGGTAACGAACTGTAAGTAAGGAGCGACCCAGATCAATGGTAACCAAAACTGTAGAAAGCGGAATTTTGATACCAATACATACATCAAAAGAACCATGCTAATTTTAAATATATAATTATATTAAATATTTTGATACCAATAGATACATCAAAAGAATCAAATCTTCATGCTGATTTCAAATATATAAGTTTCATCAAGTTTAGTTCCACCTATCAAAAGTTTTGCGCCGGAGAAAATTTTGCTGATTTTCGAAAAAAGGGCGAAAGACCTTCTAAAAGTTATAGCACCTTAATGAAACTCACACCATCATATTCAGCGTATCAGAGAACTATACTGCAGAGGTTTCAAGCTCCTATCTACAAAAATGTGGAATTTTGCATTTTTTGCCAGAAGAAAGATCACGGATGCGTGTTTATTTGTTTTGTTTTTTTTTTCCAGGGGTGATCGTATCGACCCAGTGGTCCTAGAATATCGTAGGAGGGCTCATTAAAAAAAGGAAATTAAAAGTTCTAGTGCCCTTTTTAAGTGACCAAAAAAAATGGAGGGCAACTAGGCGCCCTCCCACGCTCATTTTTTTCCCAAAGTCACCCGATCAAAATTTTGAGATAGCTATTTTGTTCAGCTTGGTCGAAAATATGATAACTATGTCTTTTAGGATGACTTAATCCCCCGAAGTCCCCGGGGGGAGGGCTGAAAGTTATGAGCTTTACCAAATCTTAACATATAGTATTGGTTATTGGGAAGTATACAGACGTTTTCAGAGGGGATTTTTTTCTGGTAGTGGGGGGGAGTGGGTCGGGGGTTATGTGGGAGGATTTTTCCACGAAGGAAGTTTTCATGGGGGAAGGGACATTCTTATGAAGAGGGCGTCGTATTTCCCAGCATTATTTAAAAAGATCCGAAATTATATATATAAAAAAACAAGTTTTTTAACTGAAAGTAAGGAGCAACATCAAAACTTAAAACGACAGAAAACATTACGTATATGATTGGGTTCACCCCCTAGTCAATACCTTGCTCTTTAAGCCAAAGATTATTTAGTACTTTCATAAGAGCTATTTATTCTAATTAACGGCATTTGTGATTAAGGCGTCATTTTTAAAGAATTGGAGCAAAATTCGAACTTTAGCTTAAAGAGCAAGGTATTGACTAGGGGGCGAACCCTCTAATATATGTATTAAAAATACATGAATATAGAAGTTCATTACGTAAGGTAATTCGTAAGTTACGTATATTTGTTATTAATAAAAACGTTCGTAAATAAAATTAAACAGGTTTCGAGAAAGCCATTTAATCAAATAAAAGTAAAATTAATATTCAAATTTTGTTTTAATTATGCATGTACGGTGAGCCAAAATCAAAACATGCATTAATTCAAAAACGTTCAAAAATTAAATAAAAAAAACAAGTTTTTTTAACTGGAAGTAAGGAACGACGTTAAAACTTAAAACGAACAGAAATTATTCCGTGCATGAAAGGGGCTGTCCCCTCCTCAACGCCTCGCTCTTTACGCTAAAGTTTGACTCTCTCACAACTCTATTTTTTTTAACAATGAAAAACTTTAGCGTAAAAAGCGAGGTGTTGAGAAGGGGACAGCCCCTTTCATGCACGGAATAATTTCTGTTCGTTTTAAGTTTTAACGTCGTTCCTTACTTCCAGTTAAAAAAAACATGTCTTTTTTTTATTTAATATGTAAATAAGGGTTTGACTTGAATTTGAGTGTCTCCTAGGTGGAATCTTCTATGGATTTAATTTTGTAAAATACATCAGGGAATTGAGCCCAAAATAGAAGATTCAAACCGTCACATAGTTATTTACCTGGTACCATGTGTGAGCAAGCAGCATCAGGAGCTCCTCTTGAGAAGCCTTCGACATGTAAAATGAAAATGGAAACAACAATCAATTTGGCAGCAATTGATTTAATTGCCAGTTTCAGTTTTCCTCGGGCAGTCATTGAGGCAGTAGCTATAACCTGTAATTAGAACTTTTTAGTATTTGGTATAGAAAGATAAAGCGTGACAAATGAAACTCAGAGAGGAAAGAAAATAACAAAATGAAAAATAAAAAAAGGTGAAATTCTCACTTCCATTCTCACTACAAAAGAGGGACTATTCCTATACCCCTTCTTTACACGTATCCTTACACTGTTACATTTTTGATTGACAGAAGTGTATCGTTGTGCCACATATCTAAATGTAAACAGCAAGTGACATGATGTGGGATTTGATTATCGACCATTAAAAACTTTTACCTCCCCTCCCTGGCATAATGACCACTACCCATCAATCGTCGGTTTCGAATGAACCAATAAAATAAACACTTAGTGATAAATCATTAGACAAAATACATACGTAGACTTTTTGTAAACTATTAAAAAAAAATCACACGGAATTCACCCCCCCCCCCCCCGAAAAAAAAATCTACAAAAAAAAAATGCTAAAATAGATCCCATTTTTTCAGTACTGAAAACACTTTTTATCTTCACTTTAGAGAATGCACATTAAAGGTAATTTCTCAGCATGAAGTTTTGTGCATAATATGAGCTATTTGATGCAGGGGCGAATCTCCAGCATTTTTATTGGGGAGGGGGGAAGAGGGTTCCATATCCAGATCGTTAAGGGGCATGGAATATATAATTCTAGCAGTTTTGAGTTTTCGTGTACAATTCCTTACCAATTAGAATGGCATATTTCAACCCAAAAACAGCATTTCTTATTAAAAAAGAAAAATACTCTTTAATTTATAAATTTCTACAGTTTGGAGTTTCTTTGAAACCACCCTTGAACCGGAACAAAAGTATATTTATCCTGATACCCTGTGTGACCTTCTGATTTGTTCCTCATTTTCTAGAGCTTGCACATCACCCAAGCACGGCCACCAAATTCAGGAGTTCCAGAACAAACTGTTATACACACACTGAATAGATGTTTGACCGTCTTTCACGACATTCTTTAGAATTTTATTCTAAAGCCTAAAAAAATTATTTCGCATTATGTTTTTTTTCTGCAACAAAATACTATTTTGAAATGGTCAAAACAAACATCTGTAATGTCAACACTATAAAGCCCAATTGTCAAACAGTTCGTGGTAACGAACTGTAAGTAAGGAGCGACCCGGCTCAATGGTAACCGAAACTCTAGAAAACGGGTTTTTGATACCAATAGATATATCAAAAGAATCAGATTTCAATGCTGATTTCAAATATATAACTTTCATCAAGTTTAGAGCTACCCATCAAAAGTTACGCGCCTGAGAAAATTTGGCTGATTTTCAAAAAAAAGGGGGAAAGACCCCCTAAAAGTTATAGAACCTTAATGAAAATCACACCATCATATTCAGCGTATCAGAGAACCCTACTGTAGAGGTTTCAAGCTCCTATCTACAAAAATGTGGATTTTTGCATTTTTTGCCAGAAGAAAGATCACGGATGCGTTTGTTTGTTTATTTGTTTGTTTGTTTGTTTTTCTTTTTTTTCCCCAGGGGTGATCGTATCGACCCAGTGGTCCTAGAATATCGTGGGAGGGCTCATTGGAACGGAAATTAAAAGTTCTAGTGCCCTTTTTAAGTGACCAAAAAAAATGGAGGGCAACTAGGCCCCCTCCCACGCTCATTTTTTTCCCAAAGTCACCCGATGAAAATTTTGAGATAGCCATTTTGTTCAGCATGGTCGAAAATATGATAAAAATGTCTTTTAGGATGACTTGATCCCCCAAAGTCCCCAGGGAGAGGGCTGAAAGTTATGAACTTTACTCAATGTTAACATATAGTATTGGTTATTGGGAAGTATACAGACTTTTTCAGAGGAGATTTTTTCTGGTAGGTGGGGGAAGGAGAGGGTCGGGGGCTATATGGAAGGATCTTTCCATGAAGGAAGTTTTCATGGGGGAAGGGACATTGCTATGAAGGGGGCGCCGGATTTCCCAGCATTATTAAAGAAAAAGATCAGGAATTAAATAAAAAAAAAACAAGTTTTTCAACTGATCAACTGATTGTGATTAAGAGGTCATTTTTAAAGAACTGGAAAAAAAAATCGAACTATAGTTTAAAGAGCAGGGTATTGACTAGGGGGCGAACCCCCTAATATACGTGTTAAAAATTTATGAATATAGAAGTTCGTTATGTAAGTTAATTCTAAGTTACGTATATTTATTACTAATAAAAACGTTCGTAAATAAAATTAAACAAGTTTTGAGAAAGCCATTTAACCAAATATAATATGCAAATTTTGTTTTAATTATTCATTTACGGTGAGCCAAAATCAAAACCTGCATTAATTCAAAAACGTTCAAAAATTAAATAAAAAAAAACAAGTTTTTTTAACTGAAAGTAAGGAACGACGTTAAAACTTAAAACGAACAGAAATTATTCCGTATATGAAGGGGGCTGTCCCCTCCTCAACGCCTCGCTCTTTACGCTAAAGTTTGACTTTCTCACAACTCTATTTTTTTAAACAATAAAAAAACTTTAGCGTAAAGAGCGAGGCGTTGAGGAGGGGACAGCCCCCTTCGTATACGGAATAATTTCTGTTCGTTTTAAGTTTTAACGTCGTTCCTTACTTTCAGTTAAAAAAATTTGTTTTTTTTATTTAATTCAGCATCAGGAGCGGAATGACCTTGTGGCTCAGAGATACGGCATAGGATTTAGACTATTTAAAATTTCAAAGGCTAAAGATTTACTTTCGTCCACGGGCCTACTAAAAAGCCTTCAATTAATGAAATAAGTTGTCAGCTACACAGTGTAGTTAAAATTGCTTAGTTAATTGTAATATTCAGGGGCGCACCTAATAAGGGGGGAGGGGGTGAATCACCCCAAAAGTTTCAAGACGTCGACGCGTAGTGCCGACACCTTGGAACTTCGGGCGTCTCTGGCATCTTAATTTAGCTTATGTGTCCGCATTTGCCTGCACACTGGATAATTTTATCGGCACATTATTTATCCCCCCCCAAACTCCAAACGCTAGCTTCGTCCCTGGTGCTATTAAGGCTGTTGCCGATGATTTATGCCACTTTGCATCAAAAAATCACTCTGTCAATGAACCAATAGCTCAGGTAGTAGTCTCAAAGAACGATCACCCTGTAAATACGTATCTATACCTTCAAGCAGATCTCTTTGATGTTTGAATGGTCTTTCTCTTTGAATGGTCTGATGTTTAAACCGTCGACCTAGACAAGTAGAAGGCCCCCTTTCGTCATTCTGACATATAGATTCTTTAAGTACAAAGCCAAAAGGAGTTGATGATTTTCGTCTCCGGGGATATGTTTGTCAGCTGACCTTTACTTAAGAGCCAAACCTGGTCAGATACGCTCTTGCCGCATTGGAAAGCTTAATGTAGTTCTTAGCTACATAAATTTGCATCCATCCAGCTTGATCATCCTACACAAGTCTTTCTTAAGACATCACGATTCGTCTTGAGGATCAAGAACAGAGCCAGTAGGGTAGGGTTCAGCACTTGGTAAGACCAACTATAACCATTAAAGACAAGACTTTATTCCGTACCGACAACTATCGATCAACTCACCTGAAAGTCAATGAAGTACATATAAATACCTCCTGTTCTGGAGCTTCATTTCCTTGCCCCACCGTTTGCAAAGGCAAAGAGACACAAAGGTGAGAACACAGCTCCTTTTGGTCACCTGAAGGAGGAACCACCAAGGCATGACTATTTGCAAAAACCATCGGTTTGAAAAACTTGAAGACAGTTGCTGTCAAGTGCCGTCGCTACTCATCCATCGGTATCCTAATCCATGGGAGGTCAGCCCGACAAAACTATCTGCTAAATCCTTTAAGTGAAGTTTAATGCACATTTAGAGCCTAGTGATTAAGCGGGGAAACGGCAAGTGGCATACAGGGCACCCGATGTACTTGGCGTAGTGAAGTTCGTCGAACAAGTTGGTATCATATACTTACTTTTAAATTATCACCAGCAAAATGTATTCTTAGGGCTATACCGTTATTGGTGAAGTCCGATAATTTTCTGTCTTTTTCCATGCAGGCGCCCATCAGCATTTACTGTTAGGCTAATTAGTGAAATGTGGGTCATACTATTTGAGAAGAACAAATATTTTTCTTTATCTTTAAAGATACAGGTAGATTCGATCATTTCTGACAAGGCTTCGACTCCATATGAATTTCCCCTAGACCTTGGGATGTCAGTTTTCAGTTTGGGATCTTTGGAAAAGTAAATATATATTAAGTATTACCCTAAAAAGAATGTTAAGTATACATTATTACCATTTAACACCTTGGGAGTCTTTTTCAACGTTGGAATTCTTTTTCAAGTGAACTCTATTAAGTTTCATAATCCAGCAATAGTCCTTTTTACGAGACAGTCCTCGTAAATATGAGATGTTAAACAATCACATAAAATTTTATTCTTTAATATCTAGGTGTTTTTAACCGTTGTGTTGTTGCTGGAAAATTGGTCTTAAGTTGTTCTTGAGACAATTTTGTCAGACAATGAACCAACCTTCTAGGACAAACGTGATAAGTCGGGATATTACTGGCAGCTCAAACTAACACAGAACTAGACAGTGGATTATAAAATACTTAACTTCTGTGTTAAAATGTATTTGTTTTGGAAGGGTTTTAGGTTTCTATTGGCTTACACAGTAAGGCAAGAAACTGGCTAGAATGTCCTTTGTTACAAGTTCTAAATCTTAGAAATATAATACCCTCAATTTCTGAAATACTGTCCTCTCTTGCCTGTTCATGCTACACGACAGTGAATGCCAATATTCGGTAGAGCTAATTATGTTCAATTTCAACTTCTTTTTCCATAAACTTAATTTGTCTTTTTAATTAACATCAAATCTAAACTTTGTGCAAGTTTTACCATTAATCCCGTTTGCGTTAGAGTGTTAATTTGACAAGATTTTTTTCACATAACTGATTTTTAATGTCATTTATCATACTTTACTGTTGCGTATTCTTAATATATTTTTAAAGTTGTATGGTTAAGATGAAAACCGCAAACCACAGCGGAATTTTCAAACTACTATCTTTTTTCTTGGCGTAGAAAATGCCGGCAAAAAAAAAAGATTAACCGTTATCAGTAGTAAAGCTGCAACAGAAATTTTAGAATCTATCTGATAATTTATTTACTATTTTATATTTAGGCTAATGATTTTCAGTTTTGTTGATGTATTTCTTAAAAAGCCAAAACCTGACAACAATGGTTAAATATACAAATCCAACTTAAAGCTTGAACAAAGAAGATTCCGAGAGAAGTTTACAAAAGATTAGTTATATAGAGTTGATACAGGCTTGTGGCAAGCAAGTTCTTAGGAATTTTATGAGTGTCTACTTTTCGGGACTTCTAACAAATTTGAGCTGGTCTGTGTAGGTTCACCGGCTTAGTAGGATTTAAATCCCCAGTTCTAAAATTGTAAGACCCTTTTTTTAAGGCAAGTCAATACAAAAGTAAATAAAGAGAGGAGAAAAATTAAATTAAATCTACAGAAAAATTGTCCTCATAATGAAATGAAGTTTATGATTTAAAGCCTCCTAACTCCATATTGATTCGAAGGGGTTCTCATGAAAACTCGAAAAATTCGGTGCTGAAAATACAGTGCGATGGGCCTCTACTACTCTTACCCCTCCTCTAGCCTTCCCTCTATTAGCTGCTACTCGAATCTGCCATACTATACATAACCAGGGTTGCCAACTTTTTGGTTCTTGAATATGTTTCCTGAGCATCCAAAAATATGTCATTTGCAGCCTAAATATGTCCATATTTTGTCTGAAATATGTCCATTTTGAAATCTCAGAGACTAGAGGTTATTTTTCTTATCACTTGGGGTATTGACAAAAAGACGCTTTGTAAAGCTCTTTCAAAGCGGGCAATTAACATGAAATATAATGAAAACGAAAGAGAATCATTTAATACGAGCATAAAACTCATAAAATGAGTCAACATTCTCTCTTCATTTGCTGGCTTTTTGCCAATCGGAGTATTTCTTGCGCATTTCAAAGTGTATAATTCAGGATTCCAGTAACGTTCCAGAACGCCAAATTAGTTGCTTCATAAGCATCAAACAACTAGTCGTTTGCATTAGAAGACCATATCGTAATTTGGTCTTGATAAAACAAAGTAGCGTAAACTGTCTTTCAGTTGCTGCCGATGAGTAGGCAGGCCACATAACATCATCAGAAAATCACGAAAATCCTTGTAATTTTCTTCCCCCTTGGCATCTTTAATTTTTCTTAAGGTAGACCAGAAAACTGAAAGATTCACTTCTGCAGTGGTAACGCGAATAACATGTTCTTTTTCGTCAAAAATGGAGTTCTTAAGTTCGTAAAGGTCGCTTCTGGCCTTCTTTTGTTGAAATTCAGTTTCCCGAACAAGTGGGGAAACCGCCTGGGTAGACACAATTCTGTCGTTCTCTCCGCCAAGGACAATCTCAGGATCCAAAAGTGACAGTGCTTTCAACGTTTCGTCTTTGTGGCCAATTCTACTTCTGTTTTGGCAAACAAGTTCTACCATGTACGCTAAACAGTGCTCCCTAACTTTTTCCATATTATAAAAGTGGGGACTGTGTACTAACTTTGTGTTTCTGGAGTGATTATTAAAGAATTGGGACAAAATTCGAACTTTAGTGTAAACAACAAGGTGTTGAAGAAGGGGCAACCCCTCCAAATTTCTGGAGTGGTTGTAATTTCTGATAGTTTTTAAATAATGGCTGGAAATCTGGCTCCACCTACACGGAAAAACCCCTCATCCCCACGGGTATATCCTCTAGACTCTAGACAATATAATCCTGGTGAAAATTTATCGGCAAAGAGAAAGCAACACGTAAGAAGAATTTCGTATAGGAATTACGGAAAAAATTCCTCTGGTGTAAACTTTCCCCTGAAAAAATCATCCCCTGGAAACTTCCCTCCCCATGGCAAATTTTTCCCTTGGAAAATTCCCCAAGCAGAAAATTCCCCCCCCCCCCACCCGAAAAATGTACGTTAACAATGGGCAAATTTTGTAACTTAAATAGCTGGAAGTGAGTGTATAGGGAAAAGGATCCAGTTTCTCTGTTATTTTGACTGTGGCGAGTAAAATCATGGTGCATAAAATCATTTATTGATGAAGAATTTTCAAGGCGTTTGCAGAAAGTTTGCTTCAGGCAAGAGTAAGCAACCCCGAATAATACAACATAAAATGTAAAAAATACGTAGATTAAAGTCTTAGCACTCATTTGGTGATGAGTGACATTTTTTAACGAAAGTATTTTGTTTTATGTTATAAATTTGGAAAATTTGTCCACTTTCTGTCCCAAACTTCTAAAATGTGTCCGTATTTTGCCCTATTATGTCATTATGTCCCGGGTACATAGAAACATGTCCTTTGGACATAAAATATGTCCAGTTGGTAACCATGTACATAACTAAACGAACCTTGAAATGAAGCTGTCCAAGTGACAGTCCAGTCCATTGTCACTACCAAGTGACAATATTGCCTCTGAAACTGGGAGTCAATATGAATAAATGTTTAATACACAGATCAATTGCCTTTCTCGGAATTTTTGCTCAATTCCATGCTTAGCTCTAATTGGGGTCAAAGCTGTTGTTGTGTGGCAGAAAATCACCTAAGTTAGTACTTCGCGGGGGTGTGATCTCTTTCGCAACCTTTGAAGAGCACTATGGCTTTAAATTTCTTTTCGAATGAGCCCTCTAAATACTATGCTACCACTGTTCAGTGGACAGGCTGTATAAAAATACAATACTCGTCAAGAATCCGGTAGTCACGCGAGAAAGACTGCATCGAGAAAACGAGAAGCTACATGAAAAACAGGTCGTCTCTGCCTTGTGAGGTGTTGCTCACTCCGTGACAAAGATTTAAACTTTAGTTTTTTGGGGATTGAAGAGGCAAAAAAGGTACCTAGGTTAGGTTAGGTTACGTATTTAATATATGCTATGATTTACCCCCCCCCCAATGTGCAAATATATAGCCCAAATGTGTTTCTGAACTATTATATTTTTTTCGTAATTTGTTTTATTTCATTAACATTAACGAAACTTCAATTCTCGCGTGACTACCGGATTCTTGACAAGTACCAAAAATACTATTACTACTGTTACTAACAACTCATTGCAACACCAAGCCCACTGAGGCCAACACAGCAGCACACGCTCCTTCTCCACCTTCCTCTATTCCAGCTTCACTTTTTACCCCCCCCCCCCCCCCCAATAAAATTCCAGTTTTGTTTAAACTCTTACTTGTCATCTCTTCTCATCCCCTTAGGGAAAAATCTGCTTTTCGTTTGGCCCCAGACGGATGGCCAAGAAATACAATCTTTGGCAATATGTCATCCTTTATCCGTAAGGCGTAGCCTCTACATTTTTGTACAATTTTGTACAGCGATCAGTTTTATTATATGCGGTTAATCGAACGAGTACATAAGACTATCCTTAGACAATTTCTCTGGAAAAACGTTCAACAAATCTTCTTCAGCCTTTGTAGTAACCACGCTTCTAAACAATACTTGTCCACTGTCATTACAGTGGTTAGATTTAGCTAGAACTAGTTTGATCTAACTAGATTTTCCATAAATCTTCTGATTGGTTGAAAAACTCAACGAAAAATTCCGGTCGGCTCAAATTAGCACTAGCGAAATCTTGGTATTAGTAAAACCTCATTGTGGACGGACCTTAAGGAATTCAGGAACACAATTCAAATAATCTAAATAGCCCTGGCTTGGCTCTCAAGTCTTCCACCAAATATACGTTGATCTTTGAATTTGATCAACTTGGTGGAAGACTTGAGAGTCAAGTCATGGCTATTTAAAGTAAAGCTAAGACAGATAGTCTCTGTGAGAAGCAAAGCTGGCATAATTTTATCACTGTTGTATAAAAATGATTAATTTCAGTTGATGAAAATAGTCTATCATCCATCATAGGACAGAACTAAGGTAGACTGGCATAGAGTAAGGGTAATTCAAATAGTCTATCAGTTTTTTGAGCCATTTGAATGCAATTGGAGATCAAAAAAATGATTTAAACATTTAGAGACTAACCCTGTCCACAGGACTTGCAGGAAAGTGGGCGACTGAGATTGTTCATATAATAATAATAATGATAAGTTTATTAGCCATAGGCCATACACAGATTAACAAGAAAAGAGACACAATAAATACACATATAATATGAACACTATTTACATTCTTTCCGTAGCTGGAGAGCTTTTCCGAGAAATCGTGTCGTATTCACAATATTTTCTTTCCGTTTGCTCTGCAATATATCCGGGAAACGTACCTCAGGCAGAAAACACGGTCTTATATTGTCAGTTATTGGACATTGTTGGAGAAAATGGACCAAATCTTCATTTTCATTTTTAAATAAGGGACAACTGTACCTGCAATCAGGATCAGGTCCACGCCATTCCAAGTTCGTCAAATCATAACCCAAAGGTAAATTACTTGATCTAATTGGATCCAGTGTATCCAACTACGTATCCAACTATTCAACTACGTATCCAAGTGTATCCAACTATTATATGAGCATTTTTGAGTTTACTAATGACGGACAATGTCCACTGGACTAGGCAAAACGAGGGATTTATATATTTTTCAAACAGTTTGAAATTTGTGTATTGGGAAAGCCCGGCAGAATCGCAGCGGGGTGACCAATATTCTATTGACTCATGACTGACAATGTCCACTGGACTTGTAGGCAGAACGTGGGACTGAAATATTTTAGACACTTTTGGTTTTGTCTATTGGAAAAGCCCAATGGTGTCAGAAAGAGTTGATAACAAAGATTTTTCGTTGAAAACTTATGAATCAAGTCCCCTAAACTCACAGGCAAAATGAGCAACCTTGATTTTTCATATTGTAATGGCTTTGCTTACTTGGAAAGCCCATGTGGGAATCACAGGCAGTCGACCAGGATTTAGGATTGACACCTGACCGACAAGTCGCCTGGACTCGCAGGCAAACAGAATAATAGGCACACCCGCCTACAGTCTTTGGCGGGTGACCGAGTTTTAGGATTACAGATGAACATACCATTAAGGACATTGTAGAAAACGTCCGTGGCATTTGTAGTTTCCGCCATGCAATTCAATGCACTTTCAGTGTGGTTCCAGAAGATTGGTAAAAACCTTGGCAATACAAATCCCAGGTTTGGCAATTTACTGCCATGCATGCATGTATCATTCAAGCAATTCAAGAGAGAATCCTAATTATCACCTCAAGAAGCAACTCAAGAGAGAATCCTAATTATCACCTCGGGGGAAATGACTACAGACTTTATCAAACACTCTTTCAATATCATGCCATAGAGCAAAAGCTAAGGCTGGGATACTTCTAACGAGGATATTAAAATTGGGACTATTTTCGAACTCTTGCTTGAGGCCCAGTGATTTATCTTTTCTTATGATAGACTATGAAAAGTGAAAGAAACATCCCTATAACGTAGAATTTGGAAACTCAACTCGAAAAGCACTTATAGCAGTCTTTAAAATCTGCCAGAATTCTAGTGGGATTAGCTCTTGGCACCAAGTCTTTAAGTGTTTTTAGCGTGCCTCCATGTGTCCTTTCTGCCTTATCAGGCAAAAGAAAATAAATGCATGGAGGATATGAATCACCAGCCTTTGCATGTATTGTATATAGCTGAAAAAAGACAAGACGAAACCTTGAATGTTCCAACACCTAAAAATAGTTCTGGTCTCTCAAGATACAGCAACCGTATCTTTATAGCCCAAAGCCAAAAATTTTTAGGGATATTTTGTCCGGAATCGTAAAGGAAAAGATCTTGATACAAACCTGGGAATTCAAAGGCCACCGACTGGGGTTATCAAGGATTATAATCGTTTTTTCGTCTTTCTCGACGAATGGGGTCGCTCTTTGCAGGCATTCTAATAACTACGTCCTCATATTCAATTTGAAGCTGTTCTCCTAAAAGGTTTCTAGTTGACACAGAGGAAGTGGTTGCTGCTTGTTTAATATTGAACTTTATTCGAGAAGTCCTCACACTGATCGGATCACCAGGGAGCAAATGCTCACCAGGCTATTGTGATTGATAAACACATCTGAACTGAAACAGATCTGAGTAATGTGGTGGTTGAGGTAAGTGGTAGTCGAGGTGTTTTGTGGTTGACTTTAAGGTTGTTGAGTTGAGGGTGGTTGATTTGTTTGGTAGTCGAGTTATGGTGGTTGAGTTGTTTGTTCACCCACGCAGCTCTCCTTCTACAAAAGCCCCCCCCCCCCTAAATAACTTCCTTCAAAAAGAAAAAAAACGATACATCTCATAATTTTAGAAGGCTCCAAATCTTTCAATTGAAATTCCCTCAGATTCAGCAACAATCTTAAAAGGAAAGGAAATTTAGCGTTTCTCAGTATTTGAACCCACGTATGTAGGCAAGATTTTATTTTGGACAGGAGGAGGGGGAGATGCTATTTTTTTCAGGGAAGGTATAACATCGAAAAAACTCTAAAAATAGACTAACTTATTGACAAATGAATGAACATTATTAGAATAGTCTCGCGAAAGGTTGTATTCGAAACCCTCCCATCTTCGTAAGGGCCATTTTCAACATTCTAGAAATAGGTGAAATGGTGAATATTCTGTTCATAGATGTGTCTTATTAAATTCTCATGTTGTTGTCAGAAAGGCCTGCAACTTCCACATCATGTTCAGGTCATTGAATGTATAAAGTTTGGGTTTATCAGATGAATTAGTTGAAATGACGCTTAAAACCGGTATCTCAATGGTGATTTGTTTAATTATAAGTCTTTACACAACATCTTCGCCTTTAAGCTAATTTTTATCTCGATGACCTTGGAAATAATTTCGCTCAATATGAAGAACTTAACTAATATAAATACTACATTCGGTCATTATGCTACATACCTTAATCATACTATTTATCATTTTGCTAAACTATACTGACCGAGGTGCAGTTCCTGTATTTCTCTTAAGGATGTTGATAGGCCATCAAGAAAGTTGATAGGCATCAATGATAGCCAGCAATTTTGTAGAAGAGGCAAGACAGAAAAAACTATTTTCAACGTGGCTTGGGGAATATTGTTGGTCTTTGGTTTGTATTTTTTCAGTTATGTTGAAAATGAATTCCCCTGGCCTGCGTGCCATATACATAATATTATAGACCGAATAAATTGACTTCGGTATATAGAAAATTACACCACATCTTCACAAGGCATACCTGTTGTTGTGCTTGGACCCCAGTGGCGGATCCAGGGGGTGCACGCCCCCCTAGCGTAGTCTAAAGTAGTGTAATTTACTTAATTAACTCAAGTTTGCTTTAATTAAACTTGCTAATAACGCAAGTTTATCGGATCAACCTATTTTGCGCCCCCCCCTCCGAAAAAAGATTTTTCGGATCAAACTATTTGCCCCCCCCTACGAAAATTCCTGGATCCGCCCCTGTTGGACCCTGTATATATATTAATTAAAAAAAAGTGTTTCCGAGGGAAATAAAGAGCGAAGTTGAAACTTAAAACGGACAAAAATCATTACTTCACAGCCTATTTAATATATATTAATATAACTAGTACAAATAAACGAACTAATTATGTTTCCCTATGCTTTTATGATTATACAAAACTAGCGCTTTACTGAAAACATAAAATAATACATGAGTTTTGGTAGAGTAAAAGCAAACCAATTAAGGACACTTTATAGAATCAAAATATTATCAATCCCTTTTAAGATAAAGCAACAATCCATTTTAGAATTTTTCCTTATTTTTTGCGTTTAATTTGGTATTAATTCTTCACAATGGCTCAGTTCAACGACTGGCTCTCAGTTCAACGGACTGAGCATAGAGTAATGAATTTAGAAAACTTTTTATTTCGGATCTCCAATCGCCTTCAAATGGCTCACAGAACTGATATACTATTTGAATTACCCTTACTCCATGCCTATCAACCTTGACATCATTTTTATACAATTCTGAAAAAGGGCCTATGCCAGTTTTGCCTGTTACTCAGACTATCTCTCTTGGCTTTTTTATTAATTAGCCATGGCTCTCAACTTTTTCATCACAGTCCACCAAGTTTATTTGATCTAGTCTTGAAGATATGCATAAACTGTAAAGCAATAATTTTATTAATTTTGACTTCCAACTTCGTCTTAACTCCTGTCGTAAAAAAAACAAATCTTTTTTAAATAGTTTTGTTCGTTTCAGTTTCTTTTTTAAATAAGCACAATAGACCTTACAAAAAGATCTCCCTACTTCCGGGGTTTGTTGAAATCACGGACCCTCAATCCCCAGAAGGCATGACCGTGGACTTTGGTGTACGGCTTAACAGTGAAACATCTGTGTCAAAGCTTAGGAGCTTATGGCCTTATGGACCGAGCCGCTCAGGGATGGGGCTGCAGAGACCAAAGAGTGTCCAGAAATACGTGTAAAATGATGTCCGAGGGCAACCCCCTGGACATATGAAGTGCCTCCTTTAATAGACGATTGTTGCTTGTCCAAGCTGATAAGAAGCTGGTGGGCGAGGTTCTGAAAAAGAAGAGGGACAAAAAATGGTGGGCACTTTGATAATACTACTTCTGACGGGGTACCAATAGCCGAGCGGACTAGGCTTGGCAGAAGGGAAATGTCCCTAAAAAGAGAACCAGGTTCAAAAAAAGAATAACTTTAGTTGTGATTTGCCCTTTCTCCGTGAGCGCAGATAAGAACTTATTATCCTCAAGTTTGGACACTCACTACGCACGAGTCAGAAGCACCGTTCATTGCTATCACCTCCTCGTACAAAGCGTCTGCCTACCTTCAAGTTTGGAACTCAGAACCTATCCTCAAGTTTGGACAGTCACTACTCATGAGTCAGAAGCACCGTTCATTGCTGCCACCTCCGTGTACAAAGCGTCTGCCAACCCAAAGCAGGAATAAAATCGAGCTATTGAGATGCCGTACCTATCGTTTTACAAACTCTTTTATCTATCGTAATGGCTTCCTTTAAAATATTAAAAAAACAGTTGTCTAGAGAGCGACGTGTTTACACTAAGCACCTACAAAGAGAATTATTTTGATTGAAAAATATTTTTACTCATTGTATCGTAGAGCAATTTTCTTTTCAGACTTGACCATAGATATTTGCAACGAATGCTGTTATTGCATTTAGACAGAGCATCGAAAGACGAAAGTCAAAACCAAATAGAATATTTATTTCTCAGCTATTTCTTTTTGGACCTTTATCATCTTACGCTCTCTTATCCCCCCAAGAATCGATTGTACACACATCTAAATACTGAAATACAAAACTCGAAAATATATGAAAAAGACAAAGTTTCACCAATGTTCAGTGCCCTTTGGAGGGGGAAGAGTTGGAGGTAGCTATCCCAGACGACTGAAGCTGAGGATTATTGACTGGAGTGTGCATAGGATTACAAGAAGTATGGATAGGAAGACGTCAAGGAATGTGGGAATTTAGGGCAGAGATATATTTTATAATAGAGCTTTAAAACACTTTTCGATCTTGCTATCTCGTAAATTTTCCCTCACTGGCAATACTACCCTATGTTGCCAGAAGCTTTGTTCTGTGGAAGAAAATGGTACTTTGTTGTGGCGCAATATCTTTCGTTCCTTATAAAAATGCATTAGAACTTTATTTTCCATTAAAATGAACCCCCTCGTGATCTGCAACCTTCGATTCGGTACGATCATCTCAAGGGGGGAAAAATGAGACACATTATTTGTACTACCCATGCTAATAAATAACTTTACTTGATTTTTAAGGATCTTAGAATTTGCATTCCCAGGAATTTTGGCCGTCGTTGGGCAAAAATTGATATTTTGTAGCATCAAAATGGTACAAAACCGCACTTTGTTGTAGTGCGATTTCCTTTGTTACTTAAAAATATCAGCCGATATTGAGATTTCCATCCAAAAGAGTCCTCTTCCGGTATTCTAGCTCAATACGATCACCCCTGGAGTAAAAAGGAGCTAAATCAGTGCTACCCATGAAAAAAAAACTGCTTTTTATTATTGTTCAGGGCGAGAGAGTGTACATCTCCATTTTAAGGTATCCAAAAATAGGAAGTCAGATTTCCATCTGACCTCATATAGGGATTTTGGGATCTTATTTTAGATTTCAACAAAAAACACTCACAATTACAAATTATTCTGTTGGACCTAAACAAAATTAATATTTCCTCAATTAAAAAAAAAAAAATCACATTGGAATCTCTTTGAAAACCCGTTGTTTCATGGGCGCCGGCAGGGGGGGGGGGGTAAATGCCCCCTGGAGATTTGGAACTATAAAGTAATTATGAAAAAAAAAACAAAGCAAAGAAAGCAAAATAGGGAAAAACCATTGAAAAATATGTGTTGCCCCATTGTTGGCTGCCTGCCAATACCTTAATAAGGAAAATATAAGTTCTAATTTATGACTGAATGACCCCTTTCCAGTTTTCCACAAACATTTTTCTATATTATTTGGTTGGAATAACAAAAAAAAAATCAAATTCTTCATAGTAATGAAAGGTAAGTAAATAACAATCCTTGTCAACGAAAGGAGCCTAACTATTGATAACATTTCAAACAGTTCGTGGTAACGAACTGTAAGTAAGGAGCGACCCGGCTCAATAGTAACCGAAACTCTAAAAACCGGAATTTTGATACCCAAAGATGCATCAATAGAATCAGATTTTTATGCTGATTTCAAATATATATAAGTTTCATTAAGTTTAGTTTTACCCATCAAAGTTACGCGCTTGAGAATATTTGCCTTATTTTCGAAAAAAGGGGGAAACACCCCCAAAAATTCACAGAACTTTAATGAAAATCACATCATCGGATTCAGCGTATCAGAAAACCCTGCTGCGGAAGTTTCAAGCTCCTATCTGCAAAAATGTGGAATTTTGTATTTTTGTCAGAAGAGAGATCACGGATGCGTGTTTATTTGTTTTTTTGTTTTTTTTTTTTTTTTTATTTCCCCAGGGGTGATCGTATCGATCCATTAGCCCTAGAATATCGCAAGAGGGCTCATTTGAACGGAAATTAAAAGTTCTAGTCCTCTTTTTAAGCGACCAAAAAATCGGAGGGCAATTTGGCCCCCTCCCACGCTCATTTTTTCCCAAAGTAACCCAATCAAAATATTGAGATAGCCATTTTGTTCAGCATAGTCGAAAATTTAATAAATATGTCTTTGAGGATGACTTAATCCCCCACAGTTCCCAAGGGAAGGGCTGGAAGTTATGAACGTTTCCCATTGTTTACATATAGGCCTAGTATTTGTTAATGGGAAGTATAAAGACGTTTCAGGATGAATTTTTTCTGATGGGGGGGGGGTTTCGGAGGAGGGGGTTACGGGGGAGGATTCTTCAAAGGAGGATTTTTCCTTGGGGGAAGGGACATTTCTATGAAGGGGGCGCCGGATTTCCCAGCATTATTTAAAAAACGATCTGAAATTAAATAAAAAAAACTAGTTTTTTTCAACTGAAAGTAAGGAGCAACATTAAAACTTAAAACAAACAGAAATTGTTAGGTATATGAGGGGGTTCGCCCCCTAGTCAATACCTCGCCCTTTTCGCTAAAGTTTTTTTTTAGTAGCTATCTATTCTAATTAACCGGCCTTTGTGATTCAAACAAAACTCGAACTTTAGCGTAAAGAGCAAGGTATCGACTAGGGGGCAAACTCCCTAACATACGTAATAAAACATACGAATATAGAAGTTCGTTACGTAAGTTACGTCAGAACAAAATTTCGAGAAAGCCATTTAGCCAAAAAAGTAAAATTAATATGCAAATTTCGTTTTAATTATTCATGTACGGTGAGCCAAAATCAAAGCTGCATTAATTCAAAAACGTTCAGAAATTAAATAAAAAAACAAGTTTTTTTAACTGAAACTAAGGAGCGACATTTAAACTTATAACGAACAGAAATTATTCCGTATATGAAAGGAGCTGTCCCCTCCTCAATACATTGCTCTTTACGCTAAAGTTTGAATCTGTCACACAACTTTATTTTTTAAAACAATAAAAAACTTTAGCGTAAAGAGCGAGGTATTGAGGAGGGGACAGCCCCTTTCATATACGGAATAATTTCTGTTCGTTTTAAGTTTTAATCAATCAAAGAATCAGCTTTTTATGATGATCCTAAATATGTATTTGTTTATTAGTAATTAGTACAGTTATTAGTACACAAGAAAGTTCATATAACTATAGAAAACACATAGAAAACAACTTAATAAGGGGCAATTTCGGTAAAAATATGCTGACAACTTTTGCTTGCATTGCGAGAGTACCCATGAGCTTATATATGAAGCCACTAAAATCAGAAATGCTTCCCCTGAACGGAATGCTGGGAATTTCTGTATTTTTCCCCTTGTAGGCTACGGATCCGTTTTTTGTGTTTTATTATCATTTACTTTTTCCCAGGAGTGATTGGATTTATCTAGTTGTCACTTTGAAAAAGATTTAATTTTTTACAGTTATGAAATATAAATGTATCAAATACATTGGTTCTTGGTACGCAAAATTAAACTAAAAATACTGAATTGAAAAATTTTACTTGATTTTCTTGATCTTAGTTTTAATGTTTTTCTTTGATAATGCGTTACTTTTTATAAACACTTAGTCTAAAAGCATTCAATATTTTGGTGTTTGATAACCCAGTTAAAAACTGTCGATATTGTTGAAAAATATTTGCGACAAGCCAATGGCTTCCTCCTTTATTGAATAAAATAAATAAATAAAAATATCCATCCAACGCTTTGGCATTGCTCCACAGAACTGAATGCTGGGAGTTAATATCTTATTTTTTTATAATTAGGCTATTTGTTTGTGTATTTTTTGTAATTACTTACTTTTTGTCACTTTTATACTCTTTTAATTTAATCGACATACTTTTCCCATTGCCTTTAGAAAAATGTTTGTCTTTAAGCTTCATTAAATAAAAAAACAAAACAATTTTTTTCAACTGAAAGTATGGAGCAACATTAAACCGTAACACGAACAACTTTACAGTTTCATGAAATATGATTAAAGAAATAGAAAAGGTTTTTCAACTAAAGTAAGGAGCAAGTTTAAAACTTAAAACAAATATAAATTCCTCTGTATATAAAAGGGACTGCCCCCTTCTCAACACCTTGCTCATTAAAAAAATGTTTTTTATTGCTTTAAAAAAAAAATTATGATACCAGTCCCTTAAATCCCTGGTTAATTGCTTTTAGAATGTGTAAATCAATAATTGTACGTTGATTAGTACCGCCCTACGCTTAAATTTGTAATTTTAATTTTGGATAACATTTGAACATACTTAAAAATTTGGCGATGAATAGTAATTTTGGTAAAAAGTCCATGTTAAAACTACTACTAAGGAATTTCGATTGGACGAAAAGGAGTATTATTGTATGTATAGACGAAAATTCTGTGAGACTTTTGATCTTCTATATAAGTGAAGCCATCACGACCTCTACAATAGGATTTTCTTATCGATAAATACATTACATACCTTTGTTTAAATACATTGAAGTACTTCATATAAATAGAAAAATAAAATATTCCTATTTAAAATTGCTGAAAACTTAGTTCTTAGCAGTATTTGCCACCCAAAGAAATTTCCTGACGGGGCTAATGATGGCCCTCCTTGCTTGTTCCACCTCTGAGCTGGTATATTGGAATGTAACATTTTAGTTGTATATAGAGAAGCATATTAATTAATTCTTACTCCCCCCCTCTACCTCTTTCAACATTTATCTGAGGTCTCATGAAGAGTAAGCAGTTTGTCCATTAAGATGTACTTTTTAGGAATCTTAGCTACCCCCACCTAAACAATGACTCACCCCTCCCCTCATTATAACTGATACACAGTTACAGATAACAAAACGTAGTCTAATTTCATCATGGTTGCAGCGGCAGCTGTGACATAGTAAAGAGCGAACCACGGCCCATAGTAACCAAAAGTTAAAAAACGCGTTTAGAAAAACCTGCCTTGTGAAAAAAAATTCAATCTGACACTGATTCAGGAATGGTAACTATCGTTTCAGTTCGTATTAAAAATAAAAGTTTATTGGGAAAAGAAATTTATGGTTATTTCGAAAAAAGCCTGAAATCCCTCGAAAATGGCGTCAGATCAAAATGAAAAGCGTACCATTAGAATCAGCATAGTCGAAAACCTTAATCAGGGAAATTACAGTCCCCAACCTAGAAAAACGAGAAAAATCACTTTTTTGTATGGGTAGCACTGATCTGTCTCCCATTTTTTTCTCTCCTTTTTTTCCCAGGGCTAGCGGTTTACCAGAACATCATAGAGATATGCTTAATGGCTCATTAGAAAGCTGTTTCTCACATCTACGTGCTTTTTATAAATTCCACCATCTGCAAGTGCCATATGGCACAAAATGGCACATTATGTGCCGTCTCTCAAGGGGTGGGGCTAGCGGGCTACACAAACATCGTAGACAGATGTTTAATAGCTCACATTAAAGCTATTTCTCATATCTACGTTTTATTTATAAATTCTACCACCTGCAACTGCCAAATGGCACTAAAAATGGCACTATTGATGCCATGTCCCAAGTGGAAAAGCTAGGGGCTAGTGGACTGCCAGAGCTTCTTAGAGAGATGCTTAACGGCTGATTTGAAAGCTATTGCTCATATCTACGTGATTTAAATCAGTTTTGCCATTCGTAGCTTCCAAATAGCACAAAAAACAGTACGTTTTGTGCCACTTCTTAAGTTGAAAAGCTTTGAAGTATAAAACGGTACCATTGTAATAATTGTGTTCCAAAACCCTTAACTGGAGATTTATAAGGGACCCTTCCCGTATACTCCTCCTCCCAGCCCCCTTAGTAAGTCTCATTAGTCTGTTGGGAGAATTGAAATTATGCTTCTATACATTCAGTTGATAGCTTACGTTGACTTGATATTACTCTGTGTAATAATATGTTTTGTTTTCGCCAGTCACCTGTTAGGGACGCATGTACCAAGATTAGATGTGGTTATTCCAAGATTGTTACAAATCGTTCAAAATACAATTGCAAAGCTTTAGTGTCGCTGTATTCTGTTTTCTGTGACCATGCTATTTCAGGTATTTACATTTTGCTGAGGAAGAATGACCTATCTAAATTAAGGAAAGGCTATTATCGGTATTGCAAATTTTTGTTGTATTTTCCGTTGTAACTTTGTAACCGCCGTATAATCAAAAATTATAACACACCTGATATAAATGAGAAACTTCGTGATTTACATATAAAACTGTCTGCAAATGCCTATCCTCACCATGGTCTCATTCGTTTGTTTCGCTGAATTTCATTTGTTTATCTTACTTTAAGTGCTGTGTGCGTTTATTTTTCTTTCCTTTTTCTCTTTACTCCACTATTTTTCACATTGTTTGGGCAGTGGGTTACAAATCAATAATTAGTATTATTATTAACTAATATTTTGGTTTGTCTTAAAAGTAAAAGTTCATTGCAAAAAGAAATTTATGGTGATTTCAAAAAAAAGCCTGAAACCGCTCCAAAATGGCGTCAGATCAAAATGAAAAGTGCAACATTGGAATCAGAATTGTCGAAAACCTTATACAGGGAAATTACAGTCCCCGTCCTTGAACAACAAGGAAAATTGCTTTTTTGCATCGGTAGCACCGATCTGTCACCCTTTTTTTCTTTTTTTTTTTTTCATGCCTAGCGGGTCACCAGAACATCATGGAGAGATGCTTAATAGCTCATTCAAAATCTATTTCTTATATCTACGTGCTTTTTATAAACTCCGCCATCTGCAAGTGCCACATGTCACTAGAATGACTTTCTGCCATTTCTCAAGTGGTGGCGTTAGCAGGCTACCAGAGCATCGTAGACAGATTTTTTATAGCTCATATAAAAAATATTGCTCATATCTACGTTCTTTCTACAGGCCTAAATTCCACCATCTAAAATTTCCAAATGGCACTAAAAACGGCACTTTTTGTGCCATGTCTCAATTAGAAAAGCCAAGGCTATTGGTCTAGCTGAACTTATAATGTTATGTTTCATGGCTCATTTGAAAGCTATTGCTCATGTAAACGTGCTTTTTTTTCAATTCTACCATTAGTAAGTGCGATATAGTACTGAAAACAACACTTTTTGTGCCATTTCATAAACGGAAAAGCTCCGAAGTGCAAAGCAGGTACTATTGTGATAGTTATGTTCCAGAACCCTTAACTGGTGGTTTATGACAACCCTTCCCGCACCCTCCCCCTCACAACACCCTTAGTAAGTTTTATAGATCGTCGGCTCACCAGTAAGCTACTGAAACATTAGTAGGCTACCACACCATCGTAGATAGATGTTTAATGGCTCAATTATAAGCTATTGCTTATATTCACTAGGTTTTTACAAAGTCTACCACCTATTAGATTTCACAGATTTCAATATGAACTAGTTTCTCCGGAGAATTCGCAATGAACTCTTTGTCATGGTTGAAGCAGTAGCTGCAACCTAGTAAAGAGCGAACCACAACCCTTAGTGACTAAAAGCTAAAAAACTTTAAAATGGTCTTTTTTTCTTCTTTTTTTCCAGGCCTAACGGGTTACTATAACATCATAGAGAGATGCTTAAGAGCTCATTCAAAAGCTATTTCTCATATGTACGTGGTTTATATAAATTCCACGATCCACAAGTGCCTTATGGCACAAAAAAGGGCGCTTTATGCCATTTCTCAAGGGGTGGGGCTAGCGGGCAACCAGAACATCGTAGATATATTTTTGATAGCTCATATATAAAATATTGCTCATATTTACGTTCTTCCTATAAACTCCGCCATTTGCAAGTTTCAAATGGCACTAAAAACGGCACTTTTTGTGCCATGTCTGAAGTGAAAAGCTGGGGCTAGTGGCTACCAGAACTTCTCAGAGTGATTTTTAATGGCTCATTTGAAAACATTTGCTCATATCTACGGGCTCTTATCAATTCTACAATTCATAAGTTAGATATAGCACTGAAAATAACACTTTTGTTGCCATTTCTTAAGTGGAAAATCTTAAAAGTATAAAACGGTATAATTGTAATAATTATGATCCAAAACTCTTAACTCGAGGTCTGCAAGATCACCTCCAGCAGGTTCACCCCCAGGCCCCCTTAATAAGCTACGCAATTAAAGTCCTACAAACGCCAATATATTAAATTAGATTATTAGAGGCTTGGTTTTCTTAGTATAGCGCTGGACTTCAAATTAGATTATCATGCGTTTGATTCCTCCTTGGATTTTTTTTTTCAATCATGGTTTGTCATTCTTATCATTACTTTTTAGATAATCCATTATTTTCGCAAATGTGATGCACTCATTTTCCCAAGCATATCCCGGGAAGACTGATTTTAGAGCTATTACTCATATCTAAGTGAATTTTATCAATTTTACCATCTATAGGTGCCATATAGCAGTAAAAACGACACTTTTGGTGCCACTTCTTAAGTGGAAGAGTTTGGAAGCATAAGACGGTACCATTGCAACAATTATGGTCCAAAGCCCTTAACTGGAGGTTTATAAGAACCCATCACATATACTCCCCCTTCCAAGCCCCCTGCGTACGTTTCATAACTCTTCTACTCATCTTAAAAGTAAAAGATTATTGCGAAAACAAATTAACTAAAACTAAAAACTTTTCAACTAAAAATCTACCGAAAATTAAGCTTGAATGATCAATACTTTTGAATTGAACCATCAAACTTCACTCTGCAATGAAGCCTGTGTGCTAGTTCTAATGGCGGTAATTGAGGGGAAGGGACGTCCTTGCCCCCTTATTTTTTTTCTCCTGCCTTAGGTTTTGAAAAACACCTTTTTTTTGGTTATTTATTGAAAAAGGCACTTTTTTCATTTGAAAAAAATGGATGGAAAAACAGAAAGTGCACTTTATGGGAATGTGCTATCAAGTCAAATTTATAAAAAGTGACTAGGCAAAAATACAAGCTTCTAAATGCGCCTTAAACAGCTTCATAAGTTTTCAACTGAAACTAGGGAACGACATTAAAACTTAAAACGAACAGAAATTATTCCGTATAAATAAAAAAGATCATGGCAGGGTTGTTTCTACATTAAATTTGAATAAAAAGTGAGCATAGATTAATCTAAAAAAACAAAGTTTTCCGAGGGAAGTAAAGAGCGAAGTTGAAACTTAAAACGGACAAAAATTATTGCTTCACAGCCTATTTAATATATATCAATCAAACTAGTACAAATAAACCAACTGATTATGTTTCCCTGTGTTTCTAGGATTATAGAGAACTAGCGCTTTACTGAAAACACAAAATAATGTAGGAGCTTTGGTACAGTAAAAGCAAACCAATTAAGGACACTTTTTACAGAATAAAACTATTATCAATCTCTTTTAGGATCAACCCCTTTTATGATAAATAACAATTCATTTTAGGATTGTTGCTTTATTTTTTTTTCTCTTGTTTAATTTGGTATGCACGATGGCTCATTTCAATGCCTGACTGTCGTTTCGGTTTTAAAAAGGACATGTCATGGCCACTTTGTAGACAAGTTCGAAGTAAAGCCATCTTGATAGCATTAGGAATAGGACTATAGACTAGCTTTAGAAGTTGAATCATTGCTTGAAATTCACTGTTGTATATCGACAAATAACCATATTTTCAGAATTCATATTATGTCTTATTTGATCTTCATTTCAAGTAATACTAAAGCATATTTCTAACATTTGAAGACTGTCTATTAATCAATATTGATATTATAGCTTATACCACTATTGAATATTATTCCAAAAAGCTACCTGATAAATCAATCCAATAATCTGTATGCTGTTCAATGACTTTGCGGTTATTAAAAAAATATTTAATTCTACGCTTATGTTTTTAAGATAATTTTAATTGTATATGGAGAGTTACTGATGTCACAACTGGTGTAACACTATGAAAAGCTTTATAGATTAGTTTAATGTTGTCAGGCTTCATACTCACTTTTCACTCCCAAATCAATATTCCTATTTTTAATACTTGATTTTAGTGTTTTCAGTAAAGCGCTAGTTTTCTATAATCCTAGAAACACAGGGAAACATAATTAGTTGGTTTATTTGTACTAGTTTGATTGATATATAGTAGATAGGCTGTGAAGCAATAATTTTTTCCCGTTTTAAGTTTCAACTTCGCTCTTTACTTACCTTGGAAAAACTTTGTTTTTTTTAGATTAATTACAAATAAAGCGAATCAACTTGGTTGACTCCAGTACTGCCACTGTGTGGCAGTACTTCTTTTGCAACTGGGAAGCCTGAAATATAATTATTAATACTTTAAAATCATTTAGCTTCTCAGAAATTCAAATTAATTACAAATTCGTCCTCTTCAGGGTAGAGTCGTAGTTTGGTGCCCTAAAATGGCAGAAAACAAGACTTTCCCCTGGCCCAATATGTCTGGCCACTTTAAAAAGAGCTTTAAATTTACGTTTGAATGAGCTCCCTCCCAATTACCTTGGACCTTCGGTTTGATACAATCACCCATGGAAAAAAAAAAAAAAACAAATAAACATGCAACGACGATGTTTCTTCTGAAAAAAAAAATGCGAAATTCCGGTTTGAAGATTGGAGCTTGAAACTTCTATGGTAGGGTTCTCTGATATGATGCATCTAATAAAGGGATTTTTAATAAGATCGCGTACTTTTTTGGGGGTGTTTCCCCTTCTTAAAAAATCAGGCAAATTTTCTCAGATTTTTGGTTTTGGGGTAACAATAAACTGAAAGAATTTTATATATTTAAAATCAGCGTAAAAAGCCAATACTGCCGGTGTAGCAATTGTCATGAGAATTTCATTTTTAGTTTTAATGAAAATTGGCCCAAGTCACTTTTTACTTCCAGTTTTTTATCACAAACTATTTGATAACATTCTCCTGTGACGAATTTTTTTTTGAACCTGTTCATTTTATTTAGTTGAATAGGGCAATAAAAAGAAAGAGGGTCAATTTGACAGCTGGATAGTAAGTTTAAATTTTGTTCTTTCGCTATTCTATTTTTTTTTTTTTTTTTTTAATGTCTGAATATATAAGGGTTTTAAGTTCGAGAGGAAGGATTGTCCTGTTATAAAAGAGGTACATTTATATACTGGCCATACATGGCCGGTATAAAATCAAAATGCGGTATCTACGCAGGCAGGATGATTTTTGAGTATCTCTATTCTTTCTGTAAACTATTCTAAGGCATAAGAAATTGCACAAAGGCAAGTCTACATCTGTTATAATCTACGGAAGCAATAAATCTTTATGTAATTTTGGTTTGACTTTGATTTTTTTTTAAACTAAATGCATAATAATGAAATCTATCATTGGTAAATAAATTGATCCCTTTGTCAGGAATCCTCGTCGTTTAAAATTTACTGTATTTTGTTTCATTTATTTAATTGCTCTTTTATTTGAGTTTTTTCCTAAAACTATTTAAAAATGAACTTATTTCTACGAGAAAAATCCTGAAATATATTTCCTGTCACCCAACCACCACTGCCATTTTAGCGTCTACCCCCCCCCCCCCCTGGAAAATTTTCTGGCTGTGCCCTTGCGTTGTTTAGGTTTAGCTATGGGCCACGGTTTGCTTTATACTAGATTGCAATTAGGCTTACTGTTAGAACCATGATTCGAGGATCTCCATCAGTTAACTGGCCTCTTGCCTAACGTAGGGGTGCCAATCTGCAAAACTTTAGAAATTAGTACGAAATGAAATTATAAAACGGGTATAATTAGAAATTGATTAAACTGATCTGTTCGATCTTGTCCATTTGGGATGCATAAAAGTTAAATACTGGACGTTATTAAGATGCAACTTTTCCTTTTTTGGTTTCATTTTGTTGTTCTATAAAGTCTGTCTTTCTTTTTCCCTTTTCTTTATATATTTTGTTTACTTTAGGTTAATTATTTTATTTCTTTTTTTCTCCGTTGATACTTTTTTCTGAATTTTAAGCAGAAATATTCGGACTTTGTTATTACTAGTGATTTTTTTATATATTTCAATTGTCTTATTAAAAATTATACACGTTTTTCTATATTTCTATTTCGTTTGAATTTTAAATAAAATGCTGTTTGGTCTAAAATTACTTACACGAAACTGTAGGAGGGAGGCCAAAGCTTTTTGTTTTAAAAAGGTATTTTTCAAAATCTAAGAGGACAATTCTGTTTTTTTTTCGATGTTTTAAATGAACACACCGAGAAGGTTGTCTTCCAAGTCTGGGAAGGGGGCAAGTTTTTCTTCCCACTGTCTCCCTATTAGCACCCATGGCCTAATGGTCTCTGTCCCGAATAAAATACCATTACCGTTTTATTTACCGTAGTAAAGCTGTATTATTTTATTTAGTTCAATTATCTCCTACATTTCTTTATGAATGTATAGGAAAAACCAACAACGCCCAGGTCGCAATAATCGGCTCACATCTTTATATCTTAAGGCGAAGGCGCGGAAAAGAAAAAAAAAAATATCAATTTATCGACACGCTTTTCGCTATTGAGTTACTATAATTATATGATTCACTTTTTAGGTATTGCGTCTGTCAAAAAAATTCCACGTACTGTACTTCCCAAAAATAAGGAAGTTGGGACGAGATTTAGCATGCACAACTTCATGGGTTATTTTGTGGAAAACACTCTGGCTTTTGGGTGAGTCCCAAGCACAATGCCTCTAGCAACCCAAGTTCAAAGATAGACTGTGTCTTCTAGTGGGCACCCATAACAAGTTACAAGAGAAATTTATCAAATTCTAATTAAATTCTCAAACTTCAAGTTTGAAATTATGAAGAATTCTGAAATTTCATCCATTGAAAAACATTTATGCGAACAGAAATTAGGGCTTTGATTCAAGTGCAAGTAAGGTATATAAGACCTTTAACCAAATCTTAGCTTCGATTTAGTTTGTTATTCTTAGTTTTTACTGGAAAGTTATCCTATTCCTTAATACAAAGTGGTACCGCTATTATGTACAGAATTTTATTCATAGCTAAACAACTTCGGGTTATGTCTCAAAAGCTGTTTTTTCCTGTTCATGCTTTACTCTGACACCAAACCTTCCAATCTATTTATGTGTCAGAGTAAATTTCTTTTTTTTTCTTTTTTTTGTATGCTTTTTACATTGTTTTGTCTCTCAGTGTTTTGTTTTTGTAACAAGTAAGAAAATTAGTTTTCCTTTTCAGACCGTAAATGTGTAAGAGATAGAAGACATACACTTTAAAAAAGGAAGAATTTCAATTTATCAGCTTTGCACAGAAGGAAACAATAAAGCATTTCCAATGTTTATGGTATTATGATCGTTAATTATTGTTGAAACCAAGAAGACAAAAGAAAACTCGTTATTTTGTTCGGTTGTATCCAATTTAATGATAGATTATCTAAAAAAAAAATTCCCTGTTCTAATATAAGACATGGACAGCCGAGATTGCAATATATTCCTGGTTAAACATTTTTTAAAGCAGGACCGCTAGTAAAAAAAAAATTGAATATTGAAAAAACACAAATAAGAAGCCACGAAAGGATGACTCTCCGTTTTTACCCTGACTCCACGAGTCTTGATGCACGGAGCCACAATTAGGCAAGGGATAAGCAAAATTCAATTTCCGGATATAGGGGTCTGAGACACCGAAAGCATCTTTATAGGTCCTGATCTTTAAATTCTTATTTAAGGTTCCTAAGATCGTTTTCATGGGTAGTCTCCCCTGCCTCCAGCATATCAACTGGGGCCACTAGCAGCTATAACAAAAAAGCCGACGATTAAAACCCTAAATAATAGAATAAAATCGGTGACGCGTCACAGTCACGGAATATGAAGATAGACCAAAAAAGTCAAAGGAAAAAGTTTTTATTGACAAGGTTTGACCTTCAGTTGACAAAAAAGCTATCTATTCTGCGGTTGCACAAAAATAACAGGCATATCAGGCTTAAATACGGTATCAAAAACCGTAAAAAATGGACGATAATGTTCAATGGATATGTGACTTTCTTCATTCTCAACCCTAATCTGTGATGATGCTTCGGTAAAAGGTAAACAAAGTTAGGTAAACGTTCAATCTTGGTGAAGGGAGTAATGCTCAGTGTAGATGACGAGGAAAAAACTTTGAAACCACCAAGAGTCATTGGGAGCGTAATAGCGCTCCCTAAGTAAAGAGCAAAGTCGCTTCCTTGTGGCAGTTATATTTTCTTGTCCCAAGGCCACTGTGCATGAAAGGTGTGATCGTACAAACTTTAGAAGGGGCTATTTTGATCGGAACTTTAAAGTTCTAGAGCCATTTTTATGGTTCGAAGGTGATTGGAGAGCAATCCTGGTGTCCAAAACTTTGGCTCGAAACTTTCAGGGATTTTCTCTGGGAAAAGAAAATCCTGTGTTTTGTTGCAAATGGCGGAGGAGGGTTAGGGTCACAAACATTTTGTTTTTGATTGGTTTTACTTCGAGCTATCGTTTTAGTTCGATACGGATCGTTTGCTATACAATGATTCCCAGACTTTTCCGAAAGTGTACTCGAGAAACAATACACGTATCTGAGTAAATCAAAATAGGAAAAACAAAATACGCTATATGCAATTGATTTCTCAAAGTCACAGACAAATTGAATTCACATCGTCTCAAGAATAGGTTAAGGTACCTAGCTGAAACTTTTAGGCATTGGTAGAGGAGGGTGTCAGATAAATTATAAATTTTGACCTTGAGCGAAGTTAGATTGGCACAGTGTTTATCCAGATCATCAAAATAGCGTGTCAGCAATATCTAAGAACGGCCGGAGGAATGGAGTTGAAACTTCCAGCTACTGTTGAAGAAAGAATGGGGAGGGGACAGGAAAAATCCAAATTTGGTGTTGGGGAGGGAAAATCATTAAAGGTACTATTTAGTGCTTTAAAAGTACTATAAAGGTACTTTGTAGTACTATATAAAGGTAATTTATAGTGTAATAAAGGTAAACATGTACTAAAAAACTCATCTGTTTCTGTTGATGCTTGAATTATGCAGGTTTATCTTAGGTTTGACAAGATTTTGGAAGAAACTAAATTTCAGCTGGGGGGAAAACTGGGGTCTGGGGGTAGAGCGCAAACCAAGGTCTAGGAGGGACAGTTGCCCCCCTCCCTATAGAAAATTACGCCCCCGAATGCATCTAGACACTTCGTCAATGAAACACAATTACTGACCAATTACATGTGTTACACTTATGAATGCTTTCATTAAGGCACTTTTAAACTACAGATAAGGATGGGGGAGCCACCTTGTGCACGTCTTAGGTTTCAGTGTCAATCTGTACTTTCATTCGAAAAAAAAAACAAGTGTTTTTGGTCACCTTGAAAGAAAAACAAGAGAATTGTGAGAAAAAATAGGTAAATGCTTAAACTTATTAATTGAGGGGGGGGGTTCTACTTTTATGCCTTCCCTGCTATCTACCTCTATAAAATATAGCCAATTTTCTAGGATAAGTATCTACCTCAATCTATTCTCTGTTTATAAAGCACTTAACTTTAATGGACATGGACAAATTTGGTGTTATAAAAGTGAAACTTAGATATGCAACACACATGGGACTTAAGAAAAGTTCTTGGTCCTTGCATCTTGTTTAAACCCTGATTTAAAAGATTTTGTGAAAATGAATCTTAAAATGACAAAAAAATAATCCCAATCGGTTAAGGCTTAAAATCTTACCAAACCATTGAAGTGTTGTTTTTTTTAACCCTAGGCTCAAAGAAAATCAGATTCAAGCTAAAATTACGGAAATACCTACCGGTTAAAATCAAAAGAAAATTAAGAATCTGAATCAGGAAGAGTTACGGTATTCCTACTTGAAAAATCAAAGCACCTTAACAGTACAAGCTCTAGCAGTCAACTAAATTAGTTATTTACCCGAGCGTATCACACAGGTAACCGTGGAGACAGGTAAATTACTTTTTAACTCAATGGCTAGAGGCCAATAATTTTCACCACTAGCATATGCCCGATCATGTATCTCGATTCCGGGGTCTACCAAGCGGGGTTAAGAACCCAGCTTAATTTTCCATGATTCTGTGGGAGTAATAACTGGATTGCGTTTTTTGTGACGAAATGATTGAGTAATGACTAAAATCAATAACTTATCTGTTACATTTAATAGTCTCATAAATGCCGCTTCCCAATTTCTTCTTTTAACTACGAAAAAATTCGTCGAAGAAAAGGTTATTTGTTTTTACTGACAGATCAAAATCGGAAATTTTATCATGACTCATTTTCTGCTAATCAAGTAGGTTCTGAGGGTAAAAAATTAATAAGAATAAAAAATGCTGATAAAATTCCGTAAAGAACAAAATTGAAACTTAAGACGAACAAAATTATCACTTTCAGCCTATGCAACTTATATCTATATAGAACTAGCAAAAATAAATTGACTGAGGATATTTCCCTATATTTGTAGGGTAATATAAAATTTAGGTAATAATAAAAACACGAACCTTCTTGGATTTTTGCTCTGTGAATGCATAAAACGCTTAAATGCTTTTACTACTCCCCACAGCCCCTGGGGAAATGTCTAAGTTACGGAATTAGCCCATTGTTTATGTATAAAACTTGTTAGAGGGAAGTGTGAATACATTTTTCGGGTGGGGGGAGAATGGATTTTCTGATAGGAGATTTTCCACGGGGAGAATTTTTCATGGGGAGGGAAGTTTCCAGGGGGGGTGAACTAGTTGTCTTACTTTCTCTTTGCCAACTCAATTTTACATGTGGAGATGTTACTGGTAATTGTCTGGGTTAAACTTTCACAGCTGAAATCCCCGGCAGTATTTTAAAAACGATAAGAAGTTAAATAAAAAAACACATTTTTTTAACTGAAAGTAGGGAGAAACATTAGAACTTAAAACGAGCATAAATTATTACTTATTAAAGGGGAGGGGGTTTGTCCCCTCCTTAATACCTTGCTCTTTGCCATAAAGTTTTTATTACTTAAAAAAAAACGTCTATTGTTCTAATTAAACGGCCCTTGCGTTTCAGGAGTCTTTATTAAATAATTGGGACAAAATTCAAACTTTAGCGTAAAAAGCGAAGATTGAAACCAATTTTATTTAATTGGTTTCAAAACCGATTATTATTAATTATTTTATAGACAAGCCCGAAATCAAGTCGTCTTGTTAGGATGATTAAATAAAAAAAGTTATTTTCAACTGAAAGTAAGGAGTAACATTAAAACTTAAAACATACAGAAATTATTACGTACATAAAGGGGGTTGGCCCCTCCTCAACAGCTCGCTCTGTACGCTAAAGTTTTTTAGTACTTCTAAAAAAGCGTCTTATTGTTCTAATTAAAAGGCCCTTGTGTTTCAGGAATCACTATTAAATAATTGGGACAAAATTCAGACTTTAGCGTAAAGAGCGAGGTGATGAGGAGGGGGAAACCCCGTTCATATAGGTAATAATTTCTGTTCGTTTTAAGTTTTAATGTTAAACGTAGTACTTTCAGTTGAAAAAACTTGTTTTTTTTTATTTAATTTCTGATTGTTTTTTAAATAATGCCAGGAAATCTAGCCCCGCCTCCATGGAAAAACCCCCTCCTCACGGAAATATCCTCTAGACAATTCAATCCCGGTGAAAATTTACCTTGGACCATTACTCTTACCACTCTGGGCGTAAAATTGATACGGGAAAGAGAAAGCAAGACATATAAAAAGAATTTTGTATAAGAATTCTGGCAAATTCCCCCAGTGTATAATATCCCCTGACAAGTTCAATCCCTGGAAGCTTCCCTCCCCATGGAAAATTCCCCAGTGGAAAAAACAGCAGAAAATTTGCTACCCCCCCACCAGAAAATGTATGCATCCGTGATCCGTGATCTTTCTTCTGGCAAAAAATAAAAAAAATTCCTTATTTTTGCACATAGGAGCTTGAAACCTATACAGTAGGGTTCTCTGATACGCTGAATCTGATAGCGTGGTTTTAATTGAGATCACTTCACTTGTAGGGGCTGTTTTCCTTTTTTTGAAACTATTGAGCCGGGTCGCTCCTTACTTACAGTTCGTTACCACGAACTGTTTGATGACTACAATGTAAGTTCAAAAACTCAAATCGTGCCACACTATAGACGAAATAGTTTTTTTTTGAGTTTACATAATGGTTTTCAGTTCGTGTTCATAAACAGCTATAGTAAAGAGCAATGTATTATTTTCACAATGTATTATTATTTTATTTTTTTTGTATCTTCTAACCAAGGCACTTCGTCTTGAAGGAGTTGTCGCAGAAACTTCAAAAGGGGTTCCATTCGACTGGAAATAGAAAGTTCTAGTGCCGTTTTTAAGAATTAAAAGTGATTAGAGGGCAACCAGCCCCCCCCCCCCCACATAATGTCTCCAAACATGTCCAATCAAAATTTTTAGATAGCCATTTGGCTCAACATAGTTGAAAGGTCCAGTAATTATGTCCTTGGTGATGACAACGTCCCTACAGTCCTCAGGGCAAGGGCTGTAAGTTATGCCCCAGGGTCATATTAGGTTCTTATGAAAGGGATGGTCGTACAAACTTTAGAGGAGGCTTGTTTGATTGGAAATTGAAACTTCTTGTTCCCTTTTATGAGTCAAAAAGTGATCGGATGTCAACTAGCCCCCCCCCTCCCCGACGCCCTCTTTTCTCAAATTACATCTAATCAAAATTTTGAGATGGTCATTTTGTTCAAAATAGACCAAATTACATATAATAATGCCTTCAGGGTAGACATGACCCCCCAGAGCCCAGGGGAAAGGGTTGTAAGTTATGCCCCGCGGCATATAAGGTTTTTTATGGAACGGGTAGTCGTATAAACATCGGCCGGGCTCATTTGATTGGGAATCAGAGTTTCTATTGCCCTTTTTAAGAGTCAAAAGTGATTTGAGGGCAAACATCCCGTCCCCCACATCACGCCCATCATTTCCCAAAACATATCCAATCAAATTCTAAGAGGGCTATTTTGCTCAGTACTGTTGAAAGGTCCAGTAATTATGTCTTTGGGGATGTCAACCTCCCCACAGTCCTCAGGGTTAGGACTGTAAGTTAGGCAATTTGTCCATCATTTACATGTAATATATGTTATTGAGAAAGGTCGACATATTTGACCTTTACTTTTCAAAAAGAGGAAGGGTATTCCGGTGAGCCTTTCAGAGAACATCGAGGGGATTATTGAACTAAATCAATACACTTTAGGTACATACGGATTGTCAAATAGGCGTAACTCACGAATGACTAAGTATATTATTTGGAACTTTCAGGAAATGAGAAGGGTAAGTTGTGACGAACTTTAAACTAGCCAGAAGACACTCTGTGTTTAATTTTAATTCAAAAGGGCATATAAGCAATATCATAGGCAGCGCTACTCTACCATAGCTAGTACATCGTTGAAACTGTTAAGGGAGCTAATTCAATTGGAAATTGCTAGTTATAGTGCCCTTTTTACGAGTCAAAAGTGATTGGATGGATAGCAGCCTTCCTCCTTAGACCATAATGTTACACATACTTCCAATCAAAGTTTTGAGACAGCCAATTTTTTCAGCATAGTGGAACGATCCAGCAACTATGTCTCTAGGGAAATTGGGCTTTTCAACCCCCCACTATCGTGCAATTTGCCCAGTACGCTTTAAAACTAAATGCCACTTTAAAACTATATTAAAATACATTGTGTCTACGCTGGTTGCTAACAAGACATCTAAGCAATATCTCAAGAACGACTGAGGGCATTAAGTTGAAACTTTTAGGGCTACTACTATTACTACTTCTGCTCTTAAAATTTAACTACATCATTGGGCGCAATCATTTCCCAAAGCAAATCCAATCAAAATCTTGAGATAGCCATTTTGTTCAGCATATTTGAAAGGTCCAGTAATTATGTCTTTGGGGATGACAACCCCTCCCCCAAAGCCTTCAGGGCACGGCTTATAAGTTGTACTAGTTGCCCATTATTAATAAGTAAGTTTTTTTATGGAAGGATGGTCGCATAAACTTTGGAGGGTGCTCATTTGATTAGAAATAAGAGGTTATAGTGCCCTGTTTAAGAGTCAAAAGTAATCGGAGAGCAACTAGCCCCCCCCCCCCCCCACCCTACGCCCTTTTTCCCCTAATGCATCCGATAGGAAATCTGAGACTGCTAGTTTGTTCAAAATAGTCCAAAGATCATATAACAAGGCCTTCGGGGTTGAAGCAACCCCCAAGAGCTTGGGGGCAAGGGTTTTAAGCTATGCCCCAGGAACGTATAAGGTTTTTATAGAATGGGTGGTCGTATAAACTTTGGATAGGGCTTTTTTGATTGAACAGAGTAAAAAGTGATGGAGGGCAACTAGCCCCCCCCCTCCCGGCACCCTTTTTTTACCAGAACGCATCTAATCGAAATTGTTATAGATCCATTTTGTTTAAAATAGTACAAAGAACATATAACAATCCCTCCAGGGTTGGCACGTACCCCAAAAGCCCTGGGGAAAGGGTCGTAAGTTATGGTCTGGGGGCATATAAGGCTCTTATGGGATGGGTGGTCGTATAAACCTCGCATGAGGCTCATTTGATTGGAAATCGGAAGTTCTAGTGGCCTTTTTAAGAGGCAAAAGGGATTGGAGGGCAACCAGCCTCCCCCCCATGCCCATCATTTCCCAAAAAAACATCCAATCAGAATTTTAGGACACCTATTTTGTTCAGAATTGTTGAAATGTCCAGTAGTTATGCCTTTGGGGATGTCAACCCCTCAGAGGCCTCAGAGCAATGGCAGGCAATTCAAGTATTCTTTCCATATAGCGTATGTTAGTGAGAAAGGTATGCATGTTTGACCTTTACTTTCCACAAAGACGAAGGGTATTCAGATGAACCTTACAGAGATTGTTGAGGGGAGTTTTGAACTAAATCAAAACACGTTATGTGCATAGGCTACTTGTTGACAAAAGGGCGCGACTCAGGAATGACTGAGTATATTAATTTGGAACTCTCAGGAAATGATAAGGGAGATAATCCATTGACCAGAAAGGCAATATTTGCAAGCTACTATTGCTACTACAACTATCGCCACTACTACTGCCACCACTACCACTTCTATTACTACCACTTACTTACTTAAACTTAGGACTTCCCAAGCCGGTCGATGCATAAGGCACGAACGATGCCTCTCCACGATGACCTCTCCAGCGTCTTCGCGCAAGATTATCAAGGGACGCTCTTGAGAGCGCTCCGTCTTATTCTAGGCATCGTCCAAGTGTAGTCTTCTGTTTTCCGTGCTCTCAAACTCCTGGAGGAGTCCAACACAAAACATGATGAGGCAGGCGATTGCTGCCTATTCTAACCATCTGTTCCCAATGTCGCCACCGTCTGCTTATGACTTTATCAATAAGGTGTGACTGTTTATTTTTCTCTGTAATAAATGAGTTAGTAATTTCGTCTGTCAAGTTGATTCCGAGAATCCGTGGAAGACAATTATTTTCAAAACTTTGTATTCTCTTCTCTAGCTGTTTTGTCAGCGCCTAGCTTTCAGAACCATCCATTAGTAGTGACACGACATTACTATTGAAGAGCCTCAATTTCACCGTCAAAGAGAAAGTGGCACTTCTTTTAACGTTTCTTAATTTGTCAAAGACGCTTCCTGCGCACACGATACGTGTGCAGGGCTCCCATCGGTGCCCACTAGACTCCATAGATATCTAAACATCCCAAAATCTTCAATTTCCTTTGCTTTAACTGTCAGCACCTTAGCAAGTAGTTTATTCACTTTATTGCGCACGTTTTTTGTCTTTTGCGTGCTTTTTGACAAACCTTTTCGTTCACCTACTTTCGAGACCTCATTTATGTTGTACTGAAGCTCCTCTCTTAAGTAAGAAAGGAGCTTTATATCGTCTGCGAAGTCTGCATTAAATGAAACACGACTTTTATGCAATTAGGTGCCACCCATGAAGTTGCACGTCCGCAGGATGAAATCAATGAGTATTGCAAACAGCACTGGGGACAGAATGCACCCCTGTCGAACGCCTGAGTTGACTTTGAACCAATCAATGAGGTCCCCATCTTCAGTCCGAAAAGCACACATTTTTTCATCATATAACACCATTATAATTCTGTCAATTTTTACCAGGGAAGCCATAGTAGCGCAGTATTTTCCACAGTGAATCTCTATGGACTGAGTCGAAAGCCTTCAAGAAATCGATGAAAGCCATTATGATTTCAGTCTACCATTCACTTGATTATTCAATAAGTATTCTAAGACTGAAGATCAAGTCAACACATGGCCTACTTGGTCGGAAGCCTCGCTGTTGATCTCTGAGTATTGGGTCAAATTTCGTCTGGGTGCGATTTAAAAGTACTTGGTAGAGGACTTGGCTTCCTGCAGACTGTAGGGTGATACCTCGTCAATTATTGCAATCAGAAGTTCTACCCTTCTTAAATAGTTTCACTATAACCCCTTTCTTCCAATCTGTGGGAATATTCTCAGTGTCCAATACATGCATTAACACTTGGTGTAGCGGCTCAGCTAGCACTCCAGCACCCTATTTCAATAGTTCAGAATGTATACTGTCAATGTCAGCTTGTTTTCCATTCTTTAGTTTACGTAGTACTGTCTCTCATTCATTTAAACTAATTGGCTTTGTACATATATCCAACTGAAAAAGGGGTCGACCATCTGGGGGACCTGCAAGAGGCGGAAACTTTAATATTTCGTGGAAATATTCTTTCCATCTATTATTGATTTCTTCAATGCGTGTTAGCAGTCGTCCGAATTATTCCCAATCACATTAGCAGGCTTTTTGAAATCTCCTTGAATCTCTTTTGTTATGTGATAAACTGTCCTGCTATTACCTTTACTAGCAGCAACCTTGGCTTCGGCAGCTTTTGCCTCAAGGAAGCAATATTTATCCGCACTAGTCAACCTTTTTACAGCATTGTGGGCTTCTTTGTGCTTATTTTTAAGATAATTCTTATATTCAGAGGTAGCACTGAGGTCACAGGAGTTTAGTTGAATTTTCACCACTTTCCTCACTGACAAAAGTTTCCAAGAAGAATCACCTATCCACTGTTCTCTTTTCTTTTTATTAAAAACAAGAGTCTCTTTAGCTACACTTTGCACAGTCTCCACGATCTTGATCCATGTTTCACCAGCAGATGCTGTCTTATCCTCACAAACAAGGCTAGAAAACCTATTGGAGAGGGATATACAATATTTTTGTTGAATGTCTTTGTCCTTTAGCTTCTACACATCAAATGTCCCAAGAGTTCTTTTGTACTTCACAATAGTTTTTAGCTTCAGCTTGAAACCGGGAATCACTAGTTGGTGATCAGAGAACGAATCAGTACCTGGAAAGGAATGCATGTCCTCCAAACATCGTCTGTGTCGGTTCCTGATCAAGATGTGGTCTTCTACTCTACCTCCATCAGGGGAAGTCCAAGCATACTTGTGGATTTCCCGGTGGGGAAACCACAAGCAACCAAAAATTAGGCCACGGCCCGCACACACATCTATCAATCACACACCATTATCATTTATGACACTCAAACCATGTTGTCCAATCACTTCAGGTGGAAAACTTCGGCTACTATCAGTTTTGGCATTAAAATCACCATATATAACTAAAATATCGTGTTCAGGCACTGAATTGACTAGATCGTTAAGCTCAAAATAGCAACTGTCTTTCTAGGAATTGTCGGCTTCATTTGTCAGAGCATACGCAACAATGACGGTCAGCTTTGACTGCGAGCTTGCGAAACGGACTTCCATAGTCCTTTCGTTTTTGGGGACAAACTCAAGCATAAACTCCTTTGCATTCCTGCTGATTGCAAGGGCAACGCCGGCTTCACGCTTCTTTTCTGTGCCAGAAAAGAAAACTTCATTGTCGTCAACTAAAGTAGATTTAAAACCCGTCAATCTTGCTTCAGATGAAGCCACTATGTCAACAATATATGTTTGGAGGGTTCATATAAAATCTTCTATGCGAGCAAGTTGTGTATCAGGGTTCACAATAAGGACAGTCCAAAACGCCAGACGGAAAGGTTGGTTTGTTGTCAAAAATCGAGTCCGGGGACGGTTGGAAGTTGTTTTGGATGAGATCAAATTGAGTCCTCGTTGTCATTTCATGAATCAGTAGTGTTTAAAGGGAATAGGGGATTAACCTATCGCCCAACCCACCTCCTTTCCTGGCTTCAGACAGGCTGCCCACCAAAGCCCCGAAAGGCAAGGTACCACAAAACTACTGATTTTGTAGCGAGTAGTGCAAAGGCTGAGAATATTGAAAGGAAGTTCAGAGGAGACGTTTAGGATACATTTGAACTAAATCAAAACATTCTCTGTGCATACAGCTTGCTGGTAAAGGGGTTTCACAATATTTTTGGAACGGCTTACTGTATCGGGGTGAAACTTCCGGGACATCATGAGTCGGATTTTCAACTGACCAAAAGGCAACATGTGCCCGCTACTAATGCTATTGATACTACTGTTGCTACTGTTGCTACTTCTACTAATACAAGATCCCCACATAGCTCTCAGGACAAGGGCTATAATATTTACTAGTTGCCCATTATTAACATATAAGGTTTTAATAGAAAGGGTGGCCGTATAAACTTCGCAGGTGGCTCATTCGATTGGAAATCGGAAGTTCTAGCGTCCTTTTTAAGATTCAAAGTGATCAGAGGGCAACTGTCCTCCTTACATCCTGAACTAACACCCTTGGGAACTAACACGTTTGCTCTCTGTTTAGCTGTACGTATTTTTATGTTGCAAGATAATTTACAGGTTTACACTTAGCTGGCAAAAAAAGAAGAAAGAAAGAAAGAGGACCTCCAATTTTGAAAGCCGAGGGAAAAATTCCTTAATGCTTCTTAAGCAAGTCTGCCAACAAAAGAACAACCAAGTAAGTAAACAGAAGAGATTCTTCTCACAAAACTTGTGGCACCAATGCATAAAAGAATTATTAAAAACATCCTGCGCAAAAAGAACAAAATTTGAATGACAAGTCGAAGAGCCTTGGTAATGAAAAACATGTCATCATTCTTTTAAAAGAAAAATGCCGCTTCTAACTTTTTTTCACATGGCAATCATTCAGAAAAAAAAGTTGCTGAGCTGTCAGTATTATTCACTGAGGAAACAAATCAGTTGAAGTACAGCCGACCTAAAATTCTTGTCACTATAATCAGTGCTTTATTGCTGCTTCCATGAAAAATCCCAAGTTTATTATTGGGTTTAGTGAATCGGATTTCTTTTATAGCTTATGCGAAGATTAAACCTTTATTATGAAAAAAAACGAGTTATTTCTTAAATCAGCAAAACAACGAGCCAAGTACCTACTCCGTGCATACATGAGCAAAGTTCAGCGGTCAGAGCCTTGTGTACGACTAATAATTCAAATGACCATGATTTACTTGTAAAAAAATTGTTTTTTTTGTCAAAATTGTGTAAATGTTTTAGCATTTTATCTATCGCGCTAAAAAGCTTGTGTGTCATGATAGTAGTACGACTATTCACTCTGATAGTGGCCCGGTGAGTTTTGGCGTCCATATAGGCTCAGTCCTGGACCAACCGACCAACCCTATTTCTTCTTTTATAAACCACCTGATTGAGTTCCTACCACTTCGTCAAAATTTTCATTTTGAAGAAGGCACTGTTATTTTTGCATCCCACAGGAGTTTATTGACACTTTTTGGTAACCTTAACAACACAGTATTAACTGAGGATGATTGGTATAATAGAAATATACAGTCACTGAATGAGAAAAAATATCAATATATGGTATTTTCAGGGACTGCATAGAAAAATCTGATCAATTCTCTTTTTACCTTAGCAACCGGTTTTACCTTAGCAACATAGTGCTAATCCCTGCTGATTATTTCATAAAACGAAACAATAGTAAAACTATTAATTCTGATCGTTTTTACTTAAATATTAAAAAAAATCACATTTTGCAACCTAACCTAATCTCTGATGATGTTTTACCTGGAAAGCGTTTAGCTTTTAAAAATGCTCTGTATAAATTAAAAAATTGAATTCCCATTCAGTACTGTATTTTTTCATTCAGTTACCCTTTCACCGTTACATGGAGAGGGTCTTCAAATTTTAGTTGCGCTTCGTTTCAAGGTTTGAAAATTTTTTTATAGTATCCATGGAGTTTTATTAGTAATTTTGATGTTATTATCCTGCACTGAGGACGGTCAAGCGGAGGTCTTGACCGAAATATTTGCATTTTAGTTCATATGTTTCACTGGCTTGTATAATCCTCGTTTTTCTCTTTTTTTTTTTTATCTTAATTAGCCTGATTATTTCAGATATCTTGTAGTCAATTTGGATGAAAAACTGTCCTTTCGGGAACATAACAAAACAACGCCTCCAAGATTTTACGAAATATTGGAATTGTTTCACGTTTACATCACTTTTTTCAAATTTTCATTTTAAAAACAATTTATTTGTTTCGTTAATCCATATTTTTTCTACTGAAGGAGGGGGTACTGGGTTTGAGTACTCCCTCACCGGAATTTTTGTCTGACTCAAAAACGTAGCAAAAATGCATACAAACAAATTTTTGATGCGTTCTTTAATTTGTTCTGTTACCCCAACCCTCGCCCAAATAAAAATCCGGGATAAACCCTTGCCCCCTTTAAATTTTACACTGTGAAAATTTTATTGGCATAGCAGTAGCTGTAACCTAGTATTGAGCAAACCACAGCGCATAGTAACTGAATTTAAAAGACATGCTTTGAATAAATTTTCAAATTTAGAAATAATCCCCATTTGACACTGACTCATGAATGGTGACTATTATCCATCTTAAACTTAAAAGTAAGAGTAATGACGAAAACAAATTTATGAGAATTTCCAAAAAGTGGTTCAAGGCTCCCACAAATGGCGGTGGATCGAAAAAAAAGTGGACCATTAGAAATAATATGGCAAAAAACCTTCAAATGGAGGTTTTCAGCCTTCTATCTTAAAAATGGAAGAAAATCACATTTTTGTTTAGATAGTACCTACGAATCATTTTTATAAGCTCGTCTTGGTATCACTAGGATAAAATGCACTTTTTCAAAATAACGCGAATAACTGATCGTCAATTATGGACTTTTAATGGTTTCTTTTTTATCTATCAAACTCATTTTATTGCAATTTAAAATACTCGTCATGATTATGTTTTTTATGAATTTCCACCTAATTTTCCACAGTTATTTTCAACTAATTCACAATTCCATGGTAACCCAACACTACACAATTTTAATTTATCTTTTGAATTAATACCACACCAGCAATACCACCAATAAAACACCAACATTGACCAACAATACGATCAAGATCTAGCTTGCGTCATACTGTAGCAAAAGCTGGAATTTAATTCCAATCGCAAATAGCAATTGTACTGATAAAAAGTAACTTTGCGTATAGTTAGAAAAGATGAGGCAGATCTTGCTTAAAAAATTACTTTCAATAATTAATTAATTAGTAAATTAATTTCTTGAAAATATATATTTTAACTTATATTTTGTTAGGAAGAAAACGCATGGGATGTAAATCGTTCAGGACATAAACATTTATATCAATTTTTGTGTTTTCGTTTTTCTGTACCAATTAAATAAAAAAAAACAAGTTTTTTTAACTGAAAGTAAGGAACGACGTTAAAACTTAAAACGAATAGAAATTATTCCGTATATGAAAGGGGCTCTCCCCTCCTCAACGCCTCGCTCTTTACGCTAAAGTTTTTTATCGTTTAAAAATAAATAGAGTTGTGAGAAAGTCAAACTTTAGCGTAAAGAGCGAGGCGTTGAAGAGGGGACAGCCCCTTTCATATACGGAATAATTTCTGTTCGTTTTAAGTTTTAGCGTCGTTCTTCCCTTTCGGTTAAAAAAAACTTGTTTTTTTTTTATTTAATTTTTGAACGTTTTTGAATTAATGCAGGTTTGGATTTTGGCTCACCGTACATGAATAATTAAAAAAAAATTGCATATTAATTTTACTTTTATTTGGTTAAATGGCTTTCTCAAAACTTGTTTAATTTTATTACGAACGTTTATTAGTAATAAATATACGTAACTTACGAATTAACTTACGTAACGAACTTCTATATTCATAGATTTTTAATAATATATTAGGGGGTTCGCCCCCTAGTCAATACCTTGTTCTTTAAGCTAAAGTTCGAATTTTGTTCCAATTCTTTAAAAATGACCCCTTAATCACAAAGGCCGTTAATTAGAATAAATAGCTATTATGAAAGTACTAAAAAATCTTTGGCTTAAAGAGCGAGGTATTGACTCGGGGGTGAACCCAACCATATACGTAGTATTTTCTGTTTGTTTTAAGTTTTGATGTTGCTCCTTACTTTCAGTTGAAAAACTTGTTGTTTTAATTAATTTCTGATCTTTTTCTTTAATTATGTTGGGAAATCCGGCGCCCTTTTCATAGCAATGTTCCTTCTCCCATGGAAAATTTCTTCACGGGAAGATCCTCCCGTACAACCCCTGACCCACGCCCCCCCCCTACCTACCAGAAAAAATCCCCCCTGAAAACGTCTGTATACTTCCCAATAACCAATACTATATGTTAACATTGAGTAAAGTTCATGACTTACAGCCCTCCCCCCGGGGACTTTGGGGGATTAAGTCATCCTAAAAGACATATTTATTATATTTTCAACCATGCTGAACAAAATGGCTATCTCAAAATTTTGATCGGGTGACTTTGGGAAAAAATGAGCGTGGGAGGGGGCCTAGTTGCCCTCCATTTTTTTAGTCACTTAAAAAAGGCCACTAGAACTTTTAATTTCCGTTCCAATTAGCCCTCCCATGATATTCTAGGACCACTGGGTCGATACGATCACCCCTGGAAAAAAAAGAAATACAAAAAAACAAATAAACACGCATCCGTGATCTTTCTTCTGGCAAAAAATGCAAAATTCCACATTTTTGTAGATAGGTGCTAGAAACCTCTACAGTAGAGTTCTCTGATACGCTGAATATGATGGTGTGGTTTTCATTAAGGATCTATAACTTTTAGGGGATCTTTCCCCCTTTTTTCTAAAATCAGCCAAATTTTCTCAGGCGCGTAACTTTTGATGGGTAAGACTAAACTTGATGAAACTTATATATTTGAAATCAGCATTAAAACGTGATTCTTTTGAGGTATCTATTAGTATCAAAATTCCGTTTTTTAGCGTTTCGGTTACCATTGAGCCGGGTCGCTCCTTACTTACAGTTCGTTACCACGAACTGTTTGATACCAGCGATAAGAGTTGCGCTTAAGTATGTCATTTCGCATATGGATTATTTATTGTATACATATATATATATATATATATATATATATATATATATATATATATATATTATATATATATATATATATATATATATATATATATATATATATATATATATATATATATAATATATATATATATATATATATATATATATATATATATATATATATAATATATATATATAAACAAAAGAAAGTAATTCCTGACTCAGCGCAAAAATAGTCTGCATTGAAGCTGTAGAATTTCGACGACTCAGTACAAAAACAAGTTCAGTCCTGAAGAGACATGAGCGAATTTCTGATCCAGTACAGGAACTAGCTAAATCCTACTTCCCTGCAGAAATGAGCTAAGTCCATGCTTGCTGAAAAACGACCTAAGTCCTGATTTGATGCATAAATCATCAAAGTCCAAGGTACAGTCAATATCTTAAACAAAAAAGTACATTTCACGCATTACCTGTTTACTTATGATAAACCTGGGCATTGAGCCAATTGATTTTTATGTAGAAAAGAATTTATTCCACTAACGTCTGATTTCGCATATAATGAAAGATCTTGCAAAACTGAACCAGTATTTTGAAAACGGATTGTAATCTGCATTATTTAAACACTTGTGCACCTTCAAAAAGCTTTATTAGCCGAATTAGTCAGAGGTGAAATAATACATTTGACTGATTTGGATTTACTAAATGAGGATTCCTGATTGCCACTACTGCCATGGGCCTGCCCACTTAAATATAAGTAGATTTTGTATTTTGTAGTCATAGTTTAAGAAATGTCAAAATTTAAGCAGTTTCAGCTTGCGATTGCCAATATCAAGGGCTATCCGTACCCCGCAATAAGGGCCCCTTACCCCACTCTATGAGGGGTTTAGAACCATCCGTCCTATTTGGTTTTCTTTATTTACGGCCTTTTCTAACTTTTTAGCTCAGCCTATCTTTTTAATTATTCCATTTTTTGGAACAAACAGGCGAGTCAATATGTCCCTGTCTTAGGGACCTTTTAGGCTTTTGGGTCGGCCGTCCTAATCGACTTTCTTTAATCTATGGCTTTTTCTAATTTTGATTCTTAGAGTTTAGCGCAGCCCCCTATAATTCTAGCCTCCTGTATTATATTTGATAGCGTAACCATCCTATATGAGTACATTCTTTCCTCTTGCTTAGCACCATTCACTGCTGGAAAACAATTAAATTTTCAACTACTGGTCACATTATGATCGGGAACGAAATTATATCAGAAACTAAATTCGTTTGCTGATGCTTATTTCTATTGCAGTCGGATGTGAGTTTGGTGTGAAGAAAAGGCCTTTGATGAATTTTAAATACCATTCGGTTATTGTGAAAAAGCAAGGTCTGTTATTGCCATAATCGAAAAATTGTTGTCTAATATTCTGTGCAATCAACAGTGTGTGAAATATTTTTTACTCATCGATTTCTGCCAAACAACATCTTTGATGATTGTTTACTTTAACGACTGAAATAGAAGCTGTAGTTGACATTGTATGGCACGGGATGGTAAATAATTGAAAAAGTGATCTTGACAAACTAGAAATTTTTTCCACGTGAGACAGTCGATGCTCTAGTTAAGAAATCGCACTTTGAAAGTTAACATTTTATGATTGACGAGTCCTCAAAGTAAGAGTTTTTATGGAAATGGAGTTGTCTTGAAAAAAAAAAAAAAACAAACAAAAAACAGTCTTTTGATTATATCCTCTATTTTTCTAAAGCTAGTACCTTAAAGGGGATAAGACTGACAAAAGATGCAAGCTACCCATATTGCCCTCCTAAGGAAGAAATCCGTGTGTAAACCTTCCTGAAACTGCGAAAATCGCTTTTATGTTTCACATTGTTTTACAAGGTGCTTGCTTACTCTATCCGAGTGTACACTGAACTTAGGTCTTTCTTTTTGTTCATTTACACAGTTTTAGCTAAAACGAAATTTGTTAAAAATTTCACTTCAGGTTTACATACAAAATAGTATCTCTATTATTTCAACAAAGATCTTAGATATCAGAGGTTTTTATTCGGGGGGGGGGGGGGGGTAACTGGAGATATATCTCGATTTTCAAGCAATACCATTTTAGGAATCGAAAAATTCCTATATTTGGGGAATTTCTTTTTCTCAAGCGCTGTTGCGCTCTTCACCATCCCCCCTCCAAAAAAGGGACATACCATGAGAAATTCAGTTGAATGTGCAATCAACTGGTGCAAAATCAAGATTTATTTAGGGAACTCGTATTTTGGACTTGGAAACGCGGATAACGCATAAAAAATTACATTGCAAACGCAGTTAAACCTTGGAGTTTTTTTCATATGAAATAAATCAGAAATCCCTATATTTCAGAAGAAATAAAATTGCACAGAAACTGTAGGCGTTGGAAAAATCTGATAACATATTTGGAATAATCGCAAAATCTACGATATAAAAGGTAAGTACAAAGCGTACAAGATTGCTGCCTCTATCCCGAATGAAGACGGATATTATCTAAATGAAGTTTTGGAAAATTGAACTTAGCAAGGGCTTTCTTTGCTATGTTAAGGAGGAAAAGTTTCGTAGTTAAAAGCTTCTGACAAAATCCTCAAACGTTTCAGGATTAATTTTAGCAAAAAAAAGGAAACGTCTACACTTTGATTTCTCGGAGAATGTGAATGTCAATCTACGATTGCCAAACTTTTCCTATGGAAGAGGGCAAAGTCTTAATAAGCCTTTGTGAAAATGAGGGAGCTTTTAATCGTATGTGGAGAAAAATTATTAAATTTCAAATACCTGATGACATGTTGAGATTTTCATGAATGTGTTATGCTTTCTAACAACTCAGCTAGAAAGCAATGCAACGGTTGAAAAAAGACTACCCCTTGCACTAACTAATAATATATGGATTTTCTTACAACTAATAAAAAAATGTTTCCAATATATACAAACAATTTAAAGTCTATTATTTTTTCTTATGGCCTCCCAAATGTATAAATATCCCATGCAGTTTTTTACTTACAGACCTGTTTTAAGGTTACAATAGAAAACATAACTTGTGTGGGTCGTATCCTGACATATCATACTGTCAAACATGATGATACATCCTAAACCAACAATTACTACAGTGAAGCGGGTGTAGGAGTCTCCTTTGGAGAAAGAGGATCAAAGTTTAAGTCACTGTGTAGCATGGGCACCCATAAGCGGAATTCCAGGGGGGGGGGGCAAACCTCGTCTAATTAGCACTTTTAGTGCTATATAATAGAAATCTCAGAACAAAAATATAAAAATAAGGCAGCATCATTCAGCCAGGGAGAGGGGGCGGGCACCCCCTGGCCCCCTTATGGGCGCCCATGCTGTGTAGTAACAAATCAGATGCATAGTTTTCATTCAAGAGTTTTTAAACTGGATTGGGGTTGACTTCAAAGAGCAAGGAACCTTTCTCTTTATCCAATCGAAAGGGTATCTGCGGGTTGGTTTTGAGGACCTGATTTGACCTTGCTTTTATTTTTTGGTTCATTCTCTTGTTCAACAAACTCGTTTATATTTGGAAGCTGGTCTTTTTTTTTGTTTTATAAACTGCTTGTTGCAATTTAAAAGAAAAACTACGATGCTTATTAACGCGAAAATCCCCATAAATAAAATTTCCAAGTAGTGTCGATTTGTAAGCGATCTCTTCAAATCCAGTTTGCACATTGACTGACTAACTTTTGCCTCTCTTTTAATAGTTTTAACGGAACACTTTCCGTAATTTTTTTTTTATTTTTTCAATCATTTACAATTTTCAAGCATGTTTCGATTTTTGTACAAGATGTAAAAAATAATTTTTAATAATGCTTGTGTAATCCCTCGATAATGTTTATAATCAATAGTATTTGCTTAAACACATAATAATATACAAAAAAGTATGAAAATATTTTGTAATTTCATTTTTTGCTAATAGATTTAAACTACGAGGCGAAATGTGCAATGCCATCTACCTAAATTCCAATTTAATCTTGACGTTACATTTCACAGTTTTAGTATAATTCTATTCCTGTAGTCTTATGGCCTAATTTCAATCTTTATTGAACGTAGATTTTTAATTATATATCACACACAGGAAAAGGAATTCGGCTTTTCTTCTACGGAATCTAGTAAAGAACAAACCAAAGGGAATCAGACTATTTTGTCTATATTTGTTTCGGTAATTCACAACATTATGGTAACGCACCTTGATCCTTCTTTTTCTATGTCAATTTTTACTCTTTGATATTCCTTGTCTTTCTTTCATTTTCTGCTTTCTGAAAATTTGGATAACAAGACAACTTAGGAACCATCCTTATGTATGCTCGAGTACTGTTTCCTTCAGCGACCTTTTCATCTTTTACTTTTAAATCTATTTCACACAATTTCTCGGATGCTATCTCTATTTTTGTAGGAGGTTTATTTTCTTTCAATTGATACGTTGGTTCTTTCGTTCTGCTACTCTCCTATAGTTACGCTATAAGGTTTATTTGAAAAAATAGGTACTGTTGCATTATATGGGGCTTTCTAAAAAGTCAAGTTTGGTTAATGCTAATGAAATAAAATAAAATAAATTGAATATATAATAGTTTAGAAATAAATTTGGGCTATATATTTACACATTAGGTGGGGGGGGGGGGTAAAGCGTAGCATATATTAAATACGTAACCTAACCTAGGTACCTTCCCCCCCCCCCTAAACCCCAAAATACAACAGTTTAAATATCGTAAACGCAATGAAAACCACGCCTTGCATTGCATTACTCTATAGCAGTCTCTTGAATGGGCGGGTTTTTCGCGACTGATTTCCTTGTAAAGGCCCATATAAAGCAACAGTACCAAAAAATAATAAAAGAGACAAAGTCCTGCGGTGGCAGAGTAAGTTTGATCTCAGCTTGGCAATACGGGACCCGGAGTTCAAACTGGTGTATCAACACCGGTGTACGGGACCCGGTGCATCAACAAATGGCAGGGCCGACGCAAGGACCTTAGTAGTCAAAAAGCGTCGTTAATCCCATACAATACAATACAATAGAGCAGACGAAAAACTTATTCGTTCCACAATTGCATTGGATATTATTCACACATTACTATCCCGTCTTACAGATCACAGACTGAATGGTATACCTATGTAAATAGTGGCCACAGCGCAATGGTGAAAGGACTCTCTTTCGGCTCTGAAAGATTCGAGCTTATACCGTGATGTGGTAACAGACTAAATTCTCTCTATACATTAAATGAGCGTCATTGACAAAAAGTAGTTTCTCAAAAGTCCCACACAACCACCAACATAAAAAAAGAAGATGATTCATCATTGGCCACAGCTGTGTCAAGCGTAGCGGATTTATTTCCACAGTCATATTACGAGCAAAGCAAAATACTACTAACCTTTCTCATGGAAAGTAAACGTATTCAAGTTTATGGTAAACCTAATCAAGTTGTAATACACGGCACCATTTACGATCTTGTTTATTTGATAGCAGATTTGGTTAAAAATTGCAAAAAGCCACTTTCTTTCATTTGACAACCATCTTTTAAACTATACAAACTCTTCAAACTGTTCCAAAATTCTTATTGCCAAAAGACAAATTCTAAAAAGTTTAATGGAAAATGCAACGGAGTTCAATAGAACGTCAAACAAAGATAATGAAGATTTTAAATAAATCTTGAAAAATAAGAGGACACTAAGCAAGAGTAGCAGCCGAAGCAACAATTATGACGACAGTATAAACGATTTGACGACACTTGGAAGTCGGAACAAACGAAAGCATCTCGTATGACTTTAAATTTATTACTGTCGTGTCCAGTATGCAAAAGGGCACTGGACGCATCGAAGTTTTGAAGCGTGTTTATGAGAATGTAGCATCAAATATGATAATACTAATGCACTTCAGTTTAGGTGTAGTTATAAAGTGTGGGCAACATTCTTTTAAAATAAAGTTTTGAAAATCCACAAAATGTATATTCTATTCAAGGGTCAGTGTTTTTGATTTGTCCGACTAAAGTTAACGATACTAAGCCCACAGTCAGTGATTTTTCCTTAAACAATCCATTTTACGGAAAAAAACGTAGGACAAACCACAGCAAAATGTTTTTATTTAAAACGAATAGAATGGAATAGAAACAAAGGAAGCAATAGATTAACCCCTTTACTAAATTGATAAAGGCTCAATACTTTTTCTTTTATCCATGTTTATGGCAAACTGACTTGAAAGATCTTTAACTATGAAGACTCCATCTTTCATTTGTAATTGTCTTTTTTAAATAAAAATTTTGTCGAGCCATTTAATCGCGAATAGCCATGGTTTCAATGGAAGTTTTATAAGCAAGCTGTGAAACGTCACCATCTTATGGCATTATCCACGCGGACCCATCTTTGCTTGTAAAATCTAGATTTTACAAGGGAGCAAAGAAAATATTTCTATTTTATTTGGGGGGGGGGGGGGGTTAAAACATACAAAGTGCCGAAAATAGAGCCAAAACAGATCTACTTTTTCCAAAAATTCATAGTGACAAACGTCATAAAAAAAAAAAAAAAAAAAAAAAAAAAAAAAAAAAAAAAAAAAAAAAAAAAAAAAAAAAAAAAAAAAAAAAAAAAAAAAAAAAAAAAAAAAAAAAAAAAAAAAAAAAAAAAAAACCGACACGGTGACAAAAAAAAAAGTTGCTAGCCGACGATATCAAGAACAACAAAATTCAAGGTGATAGAGGTTTATTACCAAATTTAAGGAAGCTTTTATCAATAGAGTTTGCTTGCCATCTCCTTTTTAGGTGCTTTTCTTCTTATTCTTTTTTTGAGATTTCTTTGCATCTGGATTACATTTATTCAAGACTTCTTTTACACATACTTTATACAAAATTTCCTTCTCAGCTTTTAACTCTTCTATTTCATTTTGTAATGCTGCCAAAGAGGGATTTCCCGGCGTTTCATGAACACCGTCGAGACTAACATTCTCCTCAATCATCTTGGACACCATCACGACTTCGGCGGTGTTGCAAGGATTATCTCCATACTGTCTTTTAAAGCTTGCTATAACATGTGACTGTTTTAGCGCATCTCTCTCCATATTTCTCGACATTAAACGAAACTTTAGGTTAGTAATTGCACCTTTCTGCAAAAATGTTCTTAGCCTGTTCTTTGACAGAATATCCCAGAGTATCACTGAATTATCTGTACTCCCTGAAGCTAGCAAAGTACCATCTCTTGATACACTTAAACAAGTAATTGGACCACTGTGACCAAGAAATGTCTTCTTTTTCAATGCCTCTGATTCCGATGTAATGTGACATTCGACAACACGTGGCGGTGGATGTAGGTTAACCTATAATTTGATGGGATAATAAATAAGTTGTAAAATGCTTAGCAATTTTGCTTTTCACACCAATACCAACATGTATGAGCATAAAAAAAAAAATATCGAAACCTGATAAAATGCCTCTAGAGCTAATGGTCAAAAGTTATATTGCAATACAATAACAATCAATTTTGGCATTTAAAACAGATATAAACACATTGCTACTAGCCAGTAATAACGGTAATTAGCAAGGTCATAAACTAGTGACTTTAGGTGATTACAAGTATTTTTACTATCCCATTATTTGTTTCTCGTCATAAAAACTCTTCTCGCTAGATTACCGTTAAATCAAAATAAATGTGCCAAAGTTTTGCTGAAGTTATTCAGATAAGTTTATTCATAAAAATATTCATATGACATAGGAAACGTACATAGGGCTTTTCGTCATGAAGTGGGGAGATAAGAGCCCCTCCTCCCACAAAAATAGCAAAATATACGAAAATAATTGAGAGTATCGGGAAAAAAGTAATTCTTAATATTTAGGGACTGAGTGCGGGGGGGGGGGGCAGTGCATGTCTGTAAAGCTGTATTTTCATGAGATGGAAATCCTACATTTTACTCAAAAGAGCCTCGAAAATATTAAAATGTTATTTTAAAGTATTTTGATGTCAACTGAATAACACTGAAACCATTTCAAAATACAAATTCAGAAAAAACGTGAGCCTAAAAGAAACTACATGACTTGGCTAGCTTGTAGTTTATGATAGCCTTAACTAAAGCGAGGCTATATAGGAATTTCAATCGTGTAGGCTTTATTAAGAGTGAAAAATTCTCCAAATATAAATGGAAAAATTGGCGACGTCATCCGTTAATTAATGATACAGCACTAGTTGTAGAAAATAGATTATCACCAGCTTTATGGGTTGTTAGACTTTAAAGACATCCTCTAAAGACGGTTTGAAGTCGTTACCTTACGACACCTGCTAAGTCACACCAGTCACTGTGTAGCTGATTGAAGCCGATAATGGTAACATTCTGGTTGGTAATATATTTAGTTAAAGAGCCTTTCCGTCGTCAAACTCAAAAAAAGTAAAACAAGAAAACTATAGAGTATACTCTTTTTGACAATTAGAGAAAACATACTTTATCCCCTTCCTCACTCGCTCACGGCTCTTGCCAGGACGGCATGGAGAACAATGAGACTACGCGCCTCCCGGTTGACTTATCGCTTTCCAGGCTCGTGGCTTCTTGTACTGCGACGTCGGCTTAGGTAAGGAGTTCGTTCGCCTTGTCTTTCCACCTAGTAGGGGGGCTTCCTCTGGGATGTTTCCATCCCTGCAGGGTGGGGTCGAAGTCAAACACAACCAGGGCTGGGGCACCATGTGGCAGACGAAAGAGGCGACCGTGCCAGCAAACAGTGCACTGGGCAAGCTGCGTCGAGAAAGGAGCTTGTAAAGTATATGACAGGAGTATCTGGTTGGTAACAAGGTCAGTCCAGTGACCACTCTCGATTCTTTGAAGATGTTTAGGCAGCGTAACGTCGATGGTGTAGGGGACAGATTTTGCGGCTGGCCACGTCTCTGCTCCATATAGTAGCACGGTGCTCACTGAAGCGTTGTAAATACGTGTTTTAGTATGGCGGCTTATATTTGAATTCCGTCAAATGCTTCCACTCCCATCAAAAATAAAATCTTCAGTCCTGTTACCCTTCCCCCCTAAAAAAATCCTGAAGGCTTTAGTTCGATACCCTAGCCAAGCCTGAGAGAAAATGGATAAACTTGCAAGACTACACGTAGAGCTCGTCACCATGAAAGCTACTGACTGTATAGACTCTCTTTAAACTGTTGCAATAATACCTTGTCTTCAAGCATAAACAAAACCAAATTACCAGAAAGGAACTAATAAAGTGTAACACTTCTCCAATCAAGTCTCGACTTAGTTTGGTAAGTCCATCAATATAATAATAATGCTTATCCGAAGATACACGTCATTCAAATGAAAACATCCAATCATTGTTTTCAAACCATTGACTGGCTGAGAGTAAGGGAGAGTTACCGATTATATAAAGAATGATAAGATATAAAAATTAGTTTAACATCGACAATCCCTTGGCGAGAAGTCATAAATTTTATAATTAAAATTTAAAAATGCGTGAAAAGTCATAAATTCATGCTTTATTTCTGCGAAATTTCACACCTTTTGGTGTGAAAATTCGGTTATTTCAATTATAATATCTAATCTTCTCGTTTGTCAATATTAGTATAAATTATTTATGACACAATGACCTATGCATAACAGCAGGCTATATTTCCCCCCATACAAAAAATACAAACAAAATAGAAATGACAGTTGACTTAGACAGTGGAGGATAGAGGGTAAATTGGCCCCATTTAGTACAAAATCTAACACGTTTATTGGTGACGCAAGATTTTTTTTTTTTTTTATTTCTAAAAATGAACACACCTACTCACATATGGTAAAGATAATTTAAAATGAGTAAAAAACCCGAGATTTGGGAATGGAAGGAGCTTTTTAAGGGCCGGTGACCCCGGTCTTACCTTATCTTAATATCATTTGACCCGCTGCAAATTTTGGAAGATAGCACCGATAACAAGGAAGCTTCATCATCGGCGTTTTCGCCCAGAAAATTTGAACTTTCTCTCATAGCGCTGAAGAAGGCAAGCGGTTCTCCTCCCGAAATATTCTTTGTTTCATTTAATATTTTCGCTGGCTTTACAAAACCTCATTCTCGTTTTCTTCTATTTTGTTTTATTCATGAAATGTTCAGCTGGTATTGACGTAGGCGTCAGTACCAGCTGAACATTTTAATAAACTGAAGGCACTGCCGAAAGCATTTTGGGTCTCTATATAGAGGGAAACTGAAGGCACTGGAAGTTTTTTCCGATACATACTTGAAGTTTTTACTATACTATTCCTACGAACATCCACTACAACATAAACAATGGCGAAAACCACATTGCCTTTCTATCATACAAAAAAGGAGAGAAGATAAGGAAGAATTTGTGAAGACGGTGAATAACAAAGCTGTACAATCTAATCGAAGTCTCGGCTGAACCTATGTAAGGTAAAGAAGCCTTGATTCTTTTAAAAAGATTATTTTATGATCTTAGTTAACAAATTTGTCTTGCCGATGTGACTTTTTGAGTAGGTTTGTTTTCTTTTTATTTGTTTTGTATTGTATTTTGCTGATGACAGCTATTGAATATATTCGAATAGATTGTACAGCTTGATTTATCACTGTCTTCGCAAATTCCTCATTATCTTCTCTCTTTCTTTTTGTACCACTGGAACATTTTCTGTGGGGTAACTAGCGGCTCATTTACTTGTACTATGGCATCGTAGATACTTAAATGCGATTTTTTTTCAATTTAAATACGATTAGATACTAGTTTTTGGTCAATGGCTCTTTAGAAATTCTCTCAAGAATATTTTCTGTAGGGTATTTAGTGGCTCGTTAACATGGATTATGTGACATATTACATGTATTATGTATTTACAGGTACTGGAATAATTGGAGTGGATTATTCCCCATAAAAATCATACTCACAACTTGGGATGATCATTTAAGTTTGTTTATTAGCCGTAGATAAAGTTTTAAAAGAGGAACAGTGTGGTTTTAGGAAGGGTAGAGGATGTGTCGACCAAATTTCCACTTTTAGATTAATAATTGAGAAGTGCCTCAATTATGTTTTACAGATTATGAGCAAGATTTCGATTCTGTTGATAAAAGAGCTTTAGTGAAGATCCTATCATTGAATGGTATACCATATAAATACAATAAAGTGATTAATGCTCTCTACGAGAACAACATTGCTGCGGTTAAGGCAGGAAATGAGGTTTGTAGCTGGCTTTGTAATCATTCAGGAGTTCAGCAGGATAGAATTCTATCCCCATTTATATGGATCATTTTGATGGACTTTGTCCAAACCCACACGACAAAGGCAAGGAATCGAATGGGAAGATAAAACCCTCCAAGACTTAGATTATATTGAGGATTTTGAGTGTCCCAAGTGAAAATGTTAATAAAATGATTTATTTTTTGGAAGTTTTGAGAGTTCAGGGTACAAGAATAGGATTGGAAATGAACATTAAGAAGAGTAAGTTGATTAGACTATGAATAAATGAACATTTAGAGGTGGTCGTCGGTAACAAGAAGATCGATCAAGTGGATAGCTTCACTTACCTGAGCATTATTATTAGTAAAAATCGTGGATGCAATGAAGAAGCTAGAAGTAGCGTAGAAAAGGCCCAAGGTGCTTTTTCACAGTCGAAAAAAGTTTGGAAGAATAGGAAGATAGGTCTGCGAACCGAGATTCTAAAATTGGAAGCTAAATTGATGACAGTGGTCAGGTGGAGTTCTAAAACGTGGGTGTGGTTAGGAATATGGAGAAGAATTTGTTAGATATTTTCCACAGGTTTGTTGTCAAGGGATTGATTTGGGTGCCCGTTTGACTGACCGTATTTCAAACAGTAAGCTATATGAAAAATGTGGTCCTATCCTGCTTTATAGGGCTATAATGAGATGCCTTGGACAGATTTTGGGATGAAGGATGACAGATTACAAAAGGTCGTCCTTTTTTGGCCATCCATCTAGGGCTAAAAGAAACGCAGGTTACTGCCAAAGAGAATGAAAAGAGGTTATAAGAAAGGATTTAAAGAAAACTGGAACTTCTTGGGAGGGTTCGAAAAGGGCGTATTTGAATAAATTGGAATAGAGGAGGAGCGTGCGCAGCTGTGCTGGTGTCAGGCAGCTTGGAACTGCAGTGAGTTGTTACTAGTAATAGTATTAAATCACCTTAGACTGGGTATAGTTAGGAATCATACGCACTTTTTGCTGATTTATTCTTTATTAGGCACTACTCAAGGAGAAAAAATTCTCACCAAAATGCTTAATTCCTTTATAATTTTGGTTAACAGTTTTTAGCTCCAGAGATAGAAAGGCTACATTTTACACTCTGCATTTCTAACTATGAACCAATGATATTTTTAAACTGGCTTTATTTACTTAACCCTTATAGAAGAATTGAGGAAGTATCAATACAATGAAAGTGTTAGGGCTTGCAAAACGAAAATAAGAAAAAACTCAGATTCATTACCTGAAATATACTTCCATCAACACTCCCAAGAAACAAAGCAGACTCTATGACATCTGACGTAACGCATTTTAAGCCAACGTCAAAAATTAACTTTAATAAAAGAGTTCCAGAAGTAAGATCGTACAAATTACATGTTTGATCACCACTGCACGAGGCAAAGCGAGAGCGACTTCCTCCTAAACCAACCCAAATATCAGCTACAGCCACTGCATGATGAGTAAAGGAGAAGTGGGGCTCTGGAACTTGATTACCACCAATCTAAAGACACAATAAAAAGATTTAAAAAAAAAAAGTTATAAATATAGCTATACTATAAATGTCCTTGATGTCATAGTTCTTGGCCAAAAAAGAAGAAGAATTTTACATTTGATTTCAGTTGTTAAACCCCCCAAAAAAAATCATCGCACCAAAATGGGGTAAATGTCGCTTAAAATCAGTAAATCTTCGATAGACTCGGAGAGCACCACCGGTAACCATATTTTTTACAGGTGGTCTTGGATACTTTTTGAGATTAAAAAAAAAAAAAAAAACATTGTTCTCGTCGGTTTTGATAAACAGAATACGCCATTTGGTATTGCTTAAATCCATCCCTGACTCGCCAATGTAACCTACACAAGCACCATCGCTGCATAAGAGAAAGCAATACTTAAAAAAATTTATCCAAGTATTCTTCGTTCAGCCAAAACGGAGCATGCAGTGTACTTGATTGAAACAAAACTTATATTTAAAAATTAGTGTTTATTCGTTGAGAAGCAGCAAAGTGATATTCAATAAATTATTTTGCTAAACGTATCGATGCCTAATAGCTAACAAAAAGTACACAAAACGTTATATGTAATTATCAAAAGGTTATATTTGTTCTACTCAGAAAAGCTTTCAATTAAGCGCAAGTAGAAATTTAGTGTAAAGGGTAAATGACAAAGGACTATGGGAATTGCGACTCCCTCCATATACCGGGATATTTCAGTCCGTTTTACTTCTTAATATTGCCCCTTAAATTCACTTAAGAAACTAGTTTTGTTTTTATTTTACATGGTTAAAGATCTGTAACTTGAGCTTTATGTACCTGAGATTTTTTTTTTCCAAAACCCAAAATGCAAATAACTTAAAACTTTCTTTTTTTATTAAGGCGAATGGGCTTGAAATTAATAATCAAAGTATCGATACTTATGGGCAGATTGTGATATTTAGTTTTTGATCTTACGATAAATCAGTATCTATGAAAGCACTGCAATATACAGCCCCAAAAAGTTTAACTTGCAAGGGGTTT